>WAAF01001364.1:0-160971 GCA_013400475.1 Tricholaema leucomelas
GAGGGGAAAGAGGTCAGGGCTGTTCAAATCCTTCTTGGTTTCTCCCCTTGTTTGCGTTTGCCAGGCAAACAATAGCAGATGTTATATAGTCAGCTCAGTTTGCTACTAGTCCCATTATGTTCTATTTATGTTTCACTTTATTGGCCTTTTTTTTTTTTTATTTTCCTATTATTGTTTCACTCTGGGGGAGGCAGAGGATATAATATATTCATCTTTATTACACAAAATCTGTGTGAAGCATTTAATAAAATGCTGTTTCCACACAGCTAGGAATATTACTGTTAGCTATTCTTAAGTTAATGCTCCTATTAAAAAATGCTTGATGGCTGCAGTGACTGGAACTTGTGTGGACAAAAACCACACACACCACTAAATAAGACACTCATGGCAATTTAGAGATTTCCCGATGCCTTGTGGAAAACTTCTCCTTAGCCAGATTTCTGCTTACTTAGCATATTTCCAGCACTGTTCTTCCTGGTTTTATTATTAGTTGTATTTGAATAGAAAATAAGTTTTGCTTTTTCTTCCCAAAACTTTCTCCTGGTATCAGAGCAGTCAGAAGTTTACCCCATCCCCAGGTTTTTTTCCCAGGAGCGAAGACAATTACGGCAGGGCACTGATAGGAATGAAATCACAGGATCACAGGATTACAGGATGTTAGGGGTTGGAAGGAACCCAAGGAGATCATCGAGTCCAACCCCCCTGCCTGAGCAGGACAATACTGTCTAACACAGATCAGAGAAACACATCCAGACAGGCCTTGAAAGTCTCCAGAGAAGGAGATCCCACAACCTCCCTGGGGAGCCTGTTCCAGTGTTCTGTGACCCTTACAGTAAAGAAGTTCTCCCTTGTGTTGAGGTGGAACCTCTTTTGCTACAACTTACACTCATTGTTCCTTGTCCTATCCCAGGGAGCAGTGAGCAGAGCCTGTCCCCCCTGCTCCTGGCCAGCCGTCAGATACTTACAAACATTTATCAAATCCCCTCTAAGTTGTCTTTTCTCCAGACTAAAAAGCCCCAGGTCCCTCAGCCTCTCCTCATAAGCCATGCCCTCCAGTCTCCTAACCATCCTCGTAGCCTTCCACTGGACCCTCTCCAGCAGATCCCTGTCCCTCTTAAACTGGGGAGCTCAAAACTGAACACAGTATTCAAGACGAGGCCTCACCGATTGCTGTCTGAACTAGGACCAGCTTGTGCCAACCCCATGATGCTTTCCTGCACCAAAGATGCCAATTTGTTCCTCAAAATGCCTGTAAAGTAAGCTGAGCTTTCTGTGCTTTGCAAGGCTGTGGACAGGGGCAGGGAGGGTGTCTTCCCTTGCTCATGGAGAAGTAGCAGGGCAGAATCAGAGACCTACATGTCACAGTGTCTTGCTGTGCCAGGAATAGGAGTGGTTCCCCTTGGACCAGGAGCACAGGAGGTGCTGTTGCTTCTGGGGCTACTGAGTGGATTGTGAAAAACAGCAGTGAAAAGTCAACATTACTACATCAGATGAAGATATGAACAATGGAAAAGAACCTGTTTCTGTGGGGGAAAAACCCTACTTTCAGAGGAAGATCTTTCCCTAACTGCTATGTTTCCAGGAAGGATGAGGACATCTACACCCAAGACAACACTGATTCAAATTTCTTATTAGCCCCAGAGCTCAGGCAAACACATAACACCAGGATTCAGTCTTGCACAGGCAGAGGTTTGACATGCAGATCTAGGCTCAGGAACCCTCCCAGGATCCCTGCCTGTCTTCTCTGAAGAGCAGCAAGGCAGTTTAGTGATGTGAGTGCTACATGTTCACAGGAGTGCAAATGGCAGCCAGCCTGGCAAAGATCTATGCTGTCACCATAAACAAGAGGCTGAAGAAGGCCATATACATCTAATGAGGGTCTACCTGGTCCCATATCCTGGCTCCACCACTGGCTGGTGATGGATGTCCAAGAGAGAGCGAAAGACCTGAAGTATATAATTATCAATGTAGTATTGCATTATATTATTATGAAAAACAATATAAGCACTAGCAAGTGTATGGCATGCTTCCCTGGGATACTTTCCCAGCCCCTGGCAGTTTGTGGTTCAGAGAGTCCGGAGCCAGAAGTGATACCTTAGTGTTTTATAGCCTCAGACAGATTGTACTTCCATGAACGTGTCTAACCACTTGTTCAACCCATATAATCTTTTGGCATCCATGATATCCTGGGGCAATGAGCTTCATGGCTGATCTACAAGCTATGCAGATAAGATCTTCCTTTCATTTGTTATAAATCTACCTCCTCATAACTCCATGTCCACTCACACTTGTTCAGGAAGAGGTGACGCACAGTTAATCCCTGCTCATCTGCTCCTCAGCCTGTCTGACAGCACAGACATCTGTAGTCCTTGGTGAAGCCTGTCAGCCTGGGAAAATGGAGCTGACTGTGGGAGAGGTGATTCTCTTGTCGTTCAGGGATGAGCAGCCGATGGAGTAGACCAAGAAAATCCGAGACGCAACTCAGAGAGAGAACGTAGTGGGCAGTAGGGAGATCTCAATGTCTCCAGCTGGGCAAACACCAGGTGAAGATGTTGGGCCACTAGGACAAATTGGAGGAATATGTGTGGTTAGCTGATGTGTGAGAGGAGATGGCTGACAACATGAAAAGTTAGCTACTGGGGCTGCAGCTTTGAAACAGGAAAAGTGGGACAGAGAGCTCATCCCAGTTGGCAAACATCTTCAGTTTCCTGTGGAGGCAGGGCAAAGCACATAGTCTCTTGTGATGGACCTAAGCTGGGCATCAGTGCATTGAACAAAAGTGGAGAGCATCCACTGACAGCACCCAAGGGAGCACTGCTGGGATGAGAGACCACCCCCAGGCTGTCTCTGTCATGTGCTGCAATGCTCTGGGTTTGTTCCTTCACCCATGCCTTCATGTACCACACATTCCCAGGCCTAGGAGGACTTTGCAGATGTAAAATGTATCACCTAAGCTATTTGGATGCGTACGAAACATCTAAGGAACTTTTGGGCCTTGCTGTGAAGTTGTCATGCCTTAGGAATGGTAAGGATTGCAGTAGAAGTGTAAGGCCAAGTGTCCTCAGCCTCCATAAGGTGTTTCTTGGTTGTTCTAAACACAGCATCCTGTCTGTTGGATAGGGAGAGGAGCTGGGGCGGGGGGGGACATGCCTGTTGTCAGAGCAGTCATTTAATGACACTGCATTCTCCAGATAAGAGCACCTGTGAGACAGAGAGCTTGGTAAGCTCCAGAAAGTGGATTTTTTTTTATATAAAAGCACCATAAACATCTGCTGAGTTGTACCTGGGAACGTGACTGTAAGAGCGAATGAGGAGGTGCAGTGGGGAAGGAGAATGGGTCTTTGAAACAGGTTAAATCCCCTCAGCCCTGTGGGGGTGATGTGAAAGATTTGATGGCACCGTAGGGGGCACCAGCCTTGCCAAGCTGGGGATGAAGCCCCTGGAGAGACTTCCTGAAGCTTTTTCAGTGTGATAGGAGTGAGGAGAGAGCCAGATTTGCTTGAAATACTTCATTTTAATTGCAGAAGGCTGCCTGCCGTCTCCCTGCTGCCTTACTGGGAAGTGTTTCTGCCTCAGTCACATGCATGCAACTTTTGGACTGGTGAATGATGCCAGGGATGGGCAGGGACCAAAATGTCCTTGATGCAGATGTTCTCCCTCAAAACAGTCCTCTAGGATTTATGCCTTAGGGCTGCAGGTTGCCCTGCTGGGTAGACTCCTTGGGTCACCCAGTCTCATTGTTTCACTGGATTTCTGCAAGCTTTTAATGTTTTACTCAAAATACAGGGGGAGGAGGCAGCATATGTGAGTTTTTTTACCTGAGTTTTGTGGTGACAGAGGTACCCTTGAATATGAGCAGATGTTACAGACAAACGACTCAGGACAAGGGACAAGGATGAATCACAGTTCTTTATATTGGTTTAAGCTTTCTCTCATGATTTAGAACTTGCTTCCCAGGATTTTTTTGGCCTCTTGGTGTTGACAGCATGGAAACAGAGCATAGGTTTCCTGCCAGGATCTACAATTCGAGTGATTTTCCAAAATCCCTCAGTCTCCAGAAGCCATTAAACAAAATCACTTTCTCCCCTGTAACCTCTCATTGCAGTTCCTGATCTGATGATCTGCGCTGCTGTAATGCACAATACCCAAAGCTGCATCCCAAAGGGCACCTCCTAAACCCTGGGTGTTTGCTGAGTGCCTCGCAAAATGAACTGCAGGCTTAGCTGTTGGCTGCCCTCAGCTCTATCTGCTTCCCTGGTATTTCATCTTTCAGTGAATTCACTAGCAGGAGGTGGGTGGCACAGGGAAATTTCACCTCTCTTGGTCCATCTATCCTTCTCTCTCAGTATAAACTCCTGATTGAGAGAAAAAGACAAAGCTGTATTTCAAGTGCTCCTTGTTGCTGAAGAGTGAGATATGCAGGGAGCAAATCTGTGTGCCCTGGAGGCAGAAATGTCCACGTGGTCTGGGGAGATGCTCAGGGAAGGTGTGGTGCAGCTGTTTCACCCCACAGTGTGGGCCTGGAAGACGTAGTAGAACCTGAGTGTTTATCCACCCTCCATCTTGTAAGGGTAAATTGGTTCTATTTGGATCTGTGGGGAATATGAAACATTCCTCAGCAAGTAAACAATGATCTGCCATTGCTTCAGGTTGAGAAACATAGAATGTGATGATGCTGTTTTGCCTCTCAGGCTCTTGCTTATTTTGAAGGCTGTTGTGTTAAAGCCTCCTGGATGTAATCTCCCAAATAATTTCCCATAACTAGCATTGGATAATATTTTTCTGTCACTCATCTTAAAACACAGACCTTACACTGCACCCCTAAATCAGCCCAACTCAGATGCCTCTACACTGCTCTATTCCCTCCCATCAGCTTTAAAGTTATCCAGAGCTAGGGGCATATCTCCCCAGTAGGGCCTGGAGTGGGAGCTGCCTCAGCCCCGTTCCAAGAGGTATCCTGGTGTGGATTGTACTGAGGGAGGCCATCTTCCCTCTGCAGGGATCTTTCCTTTCCCTGGACCCACAATTGTGCTGCCCTAGAACTGTCCCATGGAGCAGAGCTGGGTGCAGACCACATGCCCAGTTCCCACTGGTACTTGAGCTAGGAGGAGGGCAATTGCCATGGCCGTGGGGCTAGGAAGAGCAGAAGCTGTGGCAATGTGGGACAGTCCCTACTCCATGCAGAAATAACACTGGGGGACTGCTGAAACAGATGGGGGAATTGGGCATGGCGAGCCAGCAGAGCAGCGCAGCGCAGGCAGCCCCTTCCCAAGGCACCACCACATGGGAACAGCCTCCTCCTTATCCTCACAGAACTTCTCTTCCCTCCCCACGCACCCCTTCCTTTTCCCTCTGCTGCGCAGTGCTGTGAGCAGCCGGCCAGGCCGACGGCCGCTTGTTGAGCCCCGACCGCTTGCTGTCTTTCCCGACATTTGCCCCAGGGAAGGCCCTCGGCGCCGTGCTCTGCTGCCTGCCTCGACGGCTTTTTCCTCCCGTTTCCCTGGTTTCACATGGCAGCAGCCCATCTTTGCCTGCACTAAGCCTTCCTCTGGATTGCTGGCAGCCGCGCTTCCAAACCCAGCTTGCCATTTTCCCCAGAGTGGTGGGATTGATTGGCTCCAGCCGGAATGGGCATGGCTCTCCGCTGCTTGGACCGAAATGCAACCATCTGTTACACCTCTAGTTAAAAGTACATAAAGTTGAGCATTTGCGTGTAGACAATACCACCCCTGATACGCTTTCCACCACACATCCCTCTCGTGCTTTGGCAGGATCTTGCACCGCGATGGGCCCAGTACAGGCGAAACCAGCACTTTAGCTCTGCTGGAACCAAGCAGCGTGGAGACGGCGGGGGCGTAAATCAGCCTTTCCTTCTTCTGCTGCAGCCGGCTGCCGTCAATTTTGCAGCGTGCCGTGCCCCAGGCTTACCCCTGGCTGGGCCTGGTTCTGCTACCCTCTCCTCGCCGGGCTGAAGCCCTCCCCACACTATTGTCCACGCTGCCTTGTGATGGCTGTGGAAGTGGCAGCACATTGCTGTGTCTTGGGTGGATCTTCCTGTCAAAGCAAAGACACTGAGGAGAAAAAAGGCAGCAGAAAGGTGGGAAGATGGGACCAGCATACAAGATAACCTGGAGAGTGGTGGTGTGGAGGTGAGCGTGGCAGATATGTTGTCCACATAACCCTGCACCTGCAAAGGCCTGGCCTGCACACCCGCTCTGCTCACCACCCTGTGCTGCCAGCATGCCCCATTTGCTGTCTAAATGTCACTGCGCAGCTGTGCCAGAAGGGAAAGGCAGGGCAGTGGGATGGGAATGTGGCTGAGCCACTGTCCCCTCCTAGAAAGCGTTGGGCACAGGAAGACCCTGCCATGGCTACAAGGAGATTTCCACTGGCGAATGAATTCTGGCTCCTCCAGTATTGCTTCCCAGTTCTCTTGCTTTCCCAGCTTTGTGGCTTCCCTTCCCTGAAAGCTTCAGACAGATATGGCTGAGGTCGATGGCTGTTTGCCACACTGCAACACAGCAGCAGCTGCTTTACGCCTGCCCATCCTGCCCCTACTTCCTTGTTGTGGCTTTCTGTTTTAGCCACCAAGTCCATGCTCAGAGATCCCCAAGAGCACCTAGCAGCCCCTTGTTGAGGTCCTGAATGGGCTTAGCATTCAACCAATGTTGGATGGACATGGGTGGGCAGGAAGACTTTCAGTGTCTGCAGGCAGGGGAAAGCCCAAGTGTGCAGCGACAGTCATGGTTATTGCTCTTCCTGAGGCACCAGATGTGCCAGTCCAAATCAGCCTCCCACTACTCATGTTTCTCTCCAAGGAGGCTGCATGTTGCATGGACAAGGCAGAAAGGCAGAGGAGAAACAGAGGCACAGGAGTGGAAAGTGACTCCTCCAAGGCCAGTGAGCAGATGAAGGGCAAGGAAAGAAATTGCTTTCTTCCAACCCATGTATACTGCCGTACGAATGTTCCACTTCCTTGGCTGTTTATCTTCACCAAGCCACGGATCTTTTATTTTTCAATGGGATATCTCCCTTTGGAGAGACTTAGGGCAGAGACAGCCCACATTTCACAGCCTGCCAAGGGTCGCAAGTTTGGGACATTGTGAGACAAGTACCCTCGAAGTTCAGCAACATCTCCCCAGCGCTGTCAGAAACTCTCTCTGGAAGCGGTGGTCTCTTGGTGCTTTCACGAGCTATAGCTTAGATGAAGTGAGAAGAACATCACCTTTGCAACAGTAGCACAAGTGATGTCCCTGGGAGCCAAGGGGTGTTTGGTAGCTAAGTCTTCTCCTAGATCCCTCCTGGCTTACAGACTGATGGTGATATATCACCCATCCCTGACCTCCTTCATCTTTGTGCAACAGTGGAGGTGGTGGGAGAACTGAAAGGCTAAATGTGTATCCTGGGAGCCAGGGTGGCTCTGAAAGCTGAGAGGAAAGCTGGGGGCTGGGGCAGAAAGAGAGACATCTGAGCTCAACACAGGGACAGCAGATGGATTGGAAGGAGCATAACCTTGTGGCAATGCATGCTCTAGTCCCTGCAGCTGGCATTAAGGGTCAATTATTTTCAGTGTAACAACTCATTTCTAACTGGAAAGAGAGTGACCTAATGACACTGATAAGGCCTGCTGATGTCCATCTTCCTGCTGTGGGAGAAGACAACAGTACAGACCTTGATCTTTGTTTGTCCTTGATCTGTGAGCAGAGATCACTGTGCCTTGATTCCCTTCCAGACCCCTCATTATACTGGATCTGGCATACTCAGACATGCCCAGGAGGAGATCAGGCACACCAAGCTTTGAGAGGGGAGCAGCATGGTGTGGATGGGTTGGCACATTTTGGGCATCCATACATTTCATGAGCTCTAGGAAGTGCCACCTCCCTCTTCCAAACCGTCCACAACTGGATGGATTCAGACCCTGTGTCTGAGGTCAGAGTCCAGAACAAGTCAGGGCTAGAATGGCTGGAGAGGGTTGAAACAGAATCCTGCTGTGGTGGGGGCTGGAAGTCAGCCTGGCCTGCAGCCCCAGGTCTCCCTCACATGTATGAGCATAAACATCTTGGCTCTGCTTCTTTTGGAAAAGAAGCTCCTTGAGGTCAGAGAGCTTCTTCACCATGAGGTGCAGTTTGGCAAGGCATCAGAGTGTATATCAGGTCTGCTCAGTGGCAGCAAGGCAAGATCTGTGTGCTAGCCTTGCACTGGTCACTCACCTGCAGAAGGCATTACTGTACACAATGCCCAGGTGTCAGCCACCCTTGCACGACAGCAGCATTTGATTAAAATCTAATAGACACCCCTGGAGAGATGGAATCTTGCTTTTACACAGTCAGCACCAATGTAACTGTCTCAGGATAAGCACTCCTCTGCTACAAGTTCAACACCTACAGGGCAGGATGACCACCCCCGAGGGCAGTGTTGGACAGCCCTGGCAGTCTGGCTCTATCTGTGGCACAGCCAGCACTTGAGCAAACTATTGCCTTGCTGTGCTCCCCCACTCTGTTCCCAGCAGCCTCCTGGCTAAACTCAGGAGCTCTGTGCTATTCAGGAGGGGGTCCAGCCTGCTGAGATGAGTTGCATTACCCCAGCTAGTGCCATCCATTTCTGGGTGTAAGTGACACCCTCAACCATGCCAGGTCCTTGACCTGGGAGGAATTGCTTGTGCTGGCAGAGTGCTCTGGACTTCACTGGCCACCCAACCACAGGGACAACCTGCTGTGGAGTGAGTCCATGGCACAGTCTCATGTCAGGCTGGATGGGCTCCTTTGGTCATCCTTCTGTGGTGAGGTCACAAGACACCCATGGAGGTCTACATGAGACCTGTGATGGGCACAGGTGATCTACCTGCCCCACAGTGTGAGGAAATAGGCATTTCTGGAGGAGGATGCTGGAGCAAAGTATGCCCTTGGGCTCACAGTTTCCAGGACGTGATCTGGTCCTGGCTTGGTCCCTTGTGTTGAGGTCCATACTCATCAGCACACTCCACCATGCCAAAGCAGGAAAACACAGTGGTGGTTTGGTTGAGCACCCTAAATCACAGCAGGGCTGTTTTGGGAGTCCACTGGCCGCCTACCTTAGTGAGGAGATCTATGGGGACAGAAAGGGGACAACAAAGAAGGGAGAAAAGGACCTGAAAAGGAAATGGGAAGAAATAACCAGAGCAGATGGCAAAGAAACGTAGAAGCAGGGGGAAGATGACAAAAGGAAAGATCAAGGTCCTGCTGTCAGCCAGCCCCTCAAAGGCCAAGTGTAAAAGGATCTCAAAAGAAGTGGAGTCAGGTCATGCCAGCCAACATCCCGGACAAAGGAGATGATGACAAGCAGCTATTTTAGCCGATGGCCTTCAGCCATCTCTCCTAGAGTGGTGCACTCATCAAGTCCCCTAAGCTGAGCAAAATTCAGCCTTGGATCTGGAGTTGGGTGGGAAAGCCAAGGCAGTGAGATGAAGGGCTGGTCCCTGTGTGGCACCATGAATTAGCAGGGTGCCCAGTTGTGGGACTCTGGGGAACTGCCCCCTGTGAGGGGGGAACCTTTAAAATGGGATATTTGATGTGGTTTTGCTACTGGGGACTTCTCAGGCTGGTTTTGCAAGAACAGGAATGTGAGACACAGTGCCATGTTCGAGTGTGGGGGTCTCCAGCAGGCACCTGGGAGGGTGGGTGATTCAGGAACTTGGGTGCCCAGGGATGAACGAGGGGTGCCTCTGCTCGCCCTCTGATGAATAAGGCTTACAGGGGAGTTCTGGTTTCTGAACGGACACCTTTCTCCTTTGCTGAAACAGAAAATTAATGGGGTCCACGCTTTTGCTGAGATGCAGAATGCACACCTGCTCGTGAGGTGTCTTGGGAACCAGTAGGGAGAAAAGATGCCTTTCAACACATCTTAGTTTTCTTTGGTTTTGTAGGTTTTGTGGTGTAGCAAGGGCTGTGTGGGAGCTGCTGGAGTGCCCCTGCCGTGCTACACAGCAGGGGGCTGTTGGGAAAACAACCAGCGAATACCTGAGGATCTGCTCTAAAATCTCTCGGTGTTGTCTTCCGGGGATGATGGGAAGATGGTGCATCTGTTAAAAGGATGCAGGACTCAATCCACAAAGCACCTGCTTTACTTAAAACATAAGCATAAACTCCTTGAAAGCCAAAGAGATTTAAACACACGCTTGGAGTGAAGCCTGGCTGTCAGCATGCCTGTTGAATCGGGATGAAGTCTGTCACACACACATCAAAATCGGTTTGTAAACATGACTGCTTTGAATTCACATGTAGGTACCTTTCTGGATAGCCCAGCAGCCAAAGCACTGCTGCTGGGTCATGGGAAGCCAGACCCTAAGCTGTGCCAGGCAGGCCATGGAGCAAACCTGAGAATCTCACACTTTATTTGAATTGAGACACAGGGGAAAAAAAAACATCCCACCCAAAGCTCCTAAATCGACCAAGCTCTAAAATGCCAGGAGAAAAGAAGCCAAGGGAATCACAGTCAGGGTGAACTTGGCCCTGCTGCTCCTTCAAGCAGTGATACCTGAGGGGATGTTGAGTCTAGCATCTCTGCTGGCATTTTTATCCTATTTCATTCATTCTATTTATTCCTGATCCTGTTAAGTTTATCCTATTGATTCAAATGCATTTTCACACTCCCTTATGGTCCCCTTTTGCATCACTTTCAGCCTTTAGGCAAACAGGACAGGCTCTTTGGGAGAAACAATGGTTAGCCGAGGAGCACACTTCTAAACTCCCCTCCAGGGGTTTATTTATTTATCTTACTTAGACAAATAGCTTCATTTTCACGCAAAATAGGATGTGCTTCTGAACACACAGAGAAAAGGTCAAAGGGTTTTAACCATGCAAAGGGCAAAACCTGAGCCTGTTGAAGTGATGTTAGTGTAGTTGAGTGTCTCTGCGACTGGAGCCATCCCTAAAGGCTGCAAAAATACTGGGAGGTGGAGATTTACATACCTGCCAGTCAGCAGGTATGTTCAAGCCTTCCACTGCAGAGGAAACCCAGTGTTACTGCTGCCTTCTGCTTTCTGTTGCCTGTTGGCTTTAGATTTGGACTTTGAGAATCTTGGAGATGTTTGATTTTGCTTTTGTCTGTTTATAAAGATACTCTTGGCATTTAGATGGACCTGCAGAGGAATGCTGAGCACCTCCAAGACTCAGAGAGATGTTCTGGTGAGGGTTTGGGCATACAAATACTAAAGAGGAAGGGCGACAGAGGCACGTGGGTATCTGAAATGGAGGTTTCATGCATCCAGATTCCTCACCAGTAGTTTCTGTTCTAGCACAGGCAAAGACCTGTCTCAAGTGGAACCACAAACATTTGGTACTAGGACACTGGAAGAATGGGGCAAGGAGGGAATTTGGCATCTGCAAGAGTCACTATTTTCCACAGTACTTTCCCTAGATCAATCATCTTGACTATGAGCAAACTGGGGACATTCAACGAGCAGGTCCCAGTGGATCCAAACCTGGGAGCAACAAATGTGGCTTGCACTGCTTAGCTCTCATCACCTCCAAATTTTCCTTTCAAGTACAATTTGTGGGAGCCCAGGCTCTCATGTCTTCCAGATTGCCCCTTTGCTTGTGCTCATTTGGGCTAAAGACTTTCCTTGTGGCACGCAGGTTCGGGCTGGAAAGAGGCATAAAAGACCTGTGTGCTAGTTTGAAGCTAGCTAGCATGTTTTGGTGAGAAGAACTAGATGATAGGCTGTAAAATGAAAACAATGGTGAGGTCTACTTCCCTCACAGTCTTGCTGGGATGTGTAAAGAAGAAAGGCAAAACATAGATTAGGCCACTTGATTCTTCTCTTTGCTGGGGAGCTTTGTCTGCTGGGGAGAAGATGAGGCTGCTAGCTGGACTCCATCTTGCTTTCTAACCTCACCCTCCATTTGCTTGGCTGCTTCACCTTGCTTTTTAACCCTCTTGGCNATCACAACCTGGCTGTAAATACACACAAACCCCTAAACGGCATGCACAGCGCCTTGTTCAAAGTGCTCGGTGCGTTTGAAATCATCAGCCCCATAAAATCTGAATGGGTTCAGAAACCCCTATAGTCACAGGATCTCCCCACATGAAGGGCCTGTCTCAGCAGCTGCCCCTCACTGGGGTATCAGAGCTCACTTCTTGAGCCAGTGAGGCTCCACTGTTCCCCACCTGGTAGCTCAGGGCTGTGTCTCAGGACACGTAAATCAGAGCCTTCGACCTTCGCCGTGGCTCTCGGCAGCAGGGCTGGGGGGGGTCATGAGCTCACCTCTCCAAATAATCCTGCACGATCAGGAAGTGTTTCTTGTTTGATGAATTAGGTGTATAAAATCCGTGAAGGGCTCACCAACGGACAGACCTTTTCCTTTCTTCATGGGGATAATATTTCATGATTTGGGGAGGAAAGAGTGTAAAGGGAGGGGGGGGAAATAATTAGTAATTTGTGATTAACTCTTTTCATGGGTATTTTGTTTCTTTGTTCTCTGATGCCGCCTGGAGCCATTTAAAAAATGACTTAATGACAACAACCAAACTAATCGCTCTTTGTAACTAATGGCTGTGTCAGAACTTGGAAATCAAACCAAAGGGTCTTGGAAGAAGTTGCAAGGGAGATATTGAGTGTGGGAGAGGGGGTAGAGACGAATTCCCTCTCTGGTGTCAGATGTTCAGAAAGGGCCTCAAAATCTGCAGCAACAAAAGGAAAGACAGAAAACCTCCCTAGAAAGCTGAGGACTGTTCTCCCTGATCCAAGCCAATTAGGCTGCCTGTGATGTACCCCTTCCTCTGCCCACAGACAAAAGGTTTTGTTCAGTCACGCTTTGGACCCAAGTCCTCCAAGACCTCCACTTCAGATCTTTGCCAGATACATTGCTTAATATCACAGCCATGGAATCATAGAATTGTTTAGGTTGGAAAACACCCTTAAGATCATCAAGTTCAACTGTTAGCCCAGCACAGCCAAGTCTACCACTAAACCATGTCCCTCAGCACCTACCTCCAGGGGTGGTGACTCCACCACTCTCCTGGACAGCCTGTTCTAGCGTTTGACAATCCTCTTGGTGAAGAAAATTTTCCTAGCATCCAATCTTAACCTTCCCTGACTCAATTCAAGGCTGTTTGCTCTTGTCATATCACTTGTTATCTGCAAAAAGAGACAGACAACCATAGATAATTGAATCCTTCAAGTTTTGGCTTTGGGTTGTCAGGGAGATTCCCAATAGGAATGAGAAGGTGTTGTCTCCCAAGATAAGCTTCATAAATGGCTTCAAGGCCCCTTCCCATGTAGACCTGGTGCATGAATCAAAGACAGAGCACCACTGCCTGCCTTCTTGAGTTTGGCTTTTGCTGCAGGCTGAGGGCACTTACGGCTGTCAAACGCTGAGAGTGAGGAGTGCAGGTAATGAGAAGCACAGAGAGATGCGGTCAAGGGTGATGTGTCTTCTTAGCCCTGAATACCACCAACAGACAGCACATGTAAAGCAGTCTATCAGCAAGTGAATGGGGTTCCAGAGTCTTGTGGCCTCTAATTGGGTCACACATAAAATAAAGCTTCAGGTAGAAAACCTTTTGCAGCTATGATTTAGAAAGGCAAATCCAATCAGTTATCTGATTATGACCCTGGCATTAAAAGAACTGGGAACCTCAAATGAATGGAGGTTAATTTATTTAGATCATAAACCAGGAATTAATTTGAAAGAGGACATGGTGGAGCAGAAGCTGAGATTCCAAACATCCTTTGTGTGGTGCTATCAGGGTGACAGGGATGTGTTGGTCAAACTGAAGGCAGATACCACATCTCCTTAGAATGAGAATCTGTCTGCCTGCCCCTTGTCCCAGCCTTGTGTTGACTGCAGACTGGGGACATCTTGTTACAGGGATGTGAGAAGTCAAGTCTCAGATGAGGGTTGTCTGTGATTTGCTCTGCAGTGGAGACACTGAGCACACAGCTGACATGGCTCAGTCCTCCAGCAAGTACTGGTGTGTATTGTGTTCACTGTGGAGGCTCCTTGGTTAGAAGTCACCAAAACCCATCAGGTTTGGAGGAGTCTGGACACAAAGGGTCATAGCAGGTAGCTCTGGTCTAAAGCAGCAAAGTTCAGCTCCTGGCTCCTGCCTAGAGGACTGCTGAAGTGGAAGAGATTTCCTTAGCCTGTCGCTTATATTTTCCTTGGTTATTGTTTAAAATGCAGAGATTATGAGGTCAAACTTTGCTAGCCAATATTTTTCCTAATGAAAAATGTAGTAGGGTACAAGTCAGTGATTGAATCTATACGTTGAGTGTTCCACACTACAGTGATTTCCACAGACAGAACTTCAATAAATCTTGTTTTCAGAGAAATTATATGAGGCCAATGCTCTATTTTTGCCAGTTTAAGATCACTTTTCCCCTATGCTGTGCTTTGTCCAGGTGGAAATTTCTTTCAGCTGAGCTTTGCTACAGCAACACAACAGATCCTCATGGCTACAGCATGGGCAGAGGTATAAAAGTGGCTATCAAAATCTCTCTGGGGTCACTCCATGTGACAGTGCGGTTGTGGGGTCCCTTTTCCAAAGGTCTCACAGCTTCTCCTTAGACTCAACAGCAGCATTTCCCCATAATTTTCCAACCTGAGGTACTTAGGATGAGCACTGGCAACCCTGCATACACCAGCTGAGCACTGTACAACCCTGCCCTTATCACAGGGGAAGAATCAAAGGTGCACATGAGTAATGATGTTCTTGCTACAGATTGTGTGGGTGGCCCAGCAACAGGCTGTGTTTGGTGAGGGACACATACCTTTGTCCTTCCACCATGTCTCTTTGTCAATACTATGCAACGTTGGAAGTGCTCTCATCGGACCCCACCTGGAGTACTGTGTGCAGTTCTGGAGCCCCCAACACAAGAAGGACATGGAACTGCTGGAGCGGGTCCAGAGGAGAGCCACGAAGATGCTCAGAGTGCTGCAGCAGCTCTGCTCTGAGGACAGGCTGAGAGAGTTGGGGCTCTGCAGCCTGGAGAAGAGAAGGCTTCGAGGAGACCTTATAGTGGCTTTCCAGCATCTGAAGGGAGCCTACAGGAAGGCTGGGGAGGGACTATTTACAAGGTCTAGTAATGTCAGGACGAGGGGGAATGGGTTTAAGCTGGAGGAGGGGAGATTTAGACTGGATATTAGGAGGAAGTTCTTTACAGTGAGGGTGGTGAGACACTGGAACGGGTTGCCCAGGGAGGTTGTGGATGCTTCCTCCCTGGAGGCGTTTAAGGGCAGGCTGGATGAGGCCTTGAGCAGCCTGCTCTAGTGGGAGGTGTCCCTGCCTATGGCAGGGGGTTGGAGCTGGATGATCCCTGAGGTCCCTTCCAACCTAAACCATTCTATGATTCTATGATTCTATGCTCTGGCCTCAGCCAGCATCTCACTGTGCTGCCATTGCAGCCCTGCCACTCTGCACATGCCTGCTTGCAAATTCCCCTGTAATACCAATAGTATTGTTGGATAGATGGGAAAGCCTTCAACATTCTCTCTCCATTGCAGCTTAGGAGCTTTCTCCTGATTTCCAGCCTGGCTTAGTGATGCTCGTTGTGTAGGCAGACGTGCAGGGGGCAGCATGCTCCTCATATCGACTGCCCTGCTGTTGAGTCCCTCCACCCACACAGTGGATTCAGTGACAGCCTACGTACAACAGTATTTCACAGTCCTTCCATAGGATCAATATGACATTTCCATTCTTCATTAAATATGTCTCCTTTACTTTGTGCTGCATAAATCAACCTTTCAAAGGTGGCTCCCAGAGTGAAGAGCTGCTCTCAGAGACCACTGACCAAAACAGCATTTTTTTGTGGTGGCCTCAGAGTTCTCACACTCTGCTGGCATAAATGATGTGAATGTTGGGAAGAAACATAGAAATTAGATGCCTCTCGCAGGTGTTGGAAGAGGTTTAACCTTCCTGCTGCCCCTGCATGCTCTGCTGTGCTGCTTGATGCAGGAGGTAACATGCTGGAACAGCTTGTGCTTGCCCCAGGGGCTGGGAAGGTACCAAGGTCACCGGTCTCAGACTGTGCTCGATTTTGTAGCCTTAGTCTGATCACAAACCAGCTTGATGTGAGCAAGGTCAGGTGCAAAGGCAGTGGGCTCAGGCCATCTCTAAAAGCACTACTGGTCTATAAAGGACAGGGGCTCCTGACATGGCAGGGACAGGGCTGTGCTGAGGTGAGTAACCCTGTCTGGAGACAGACCAGGAGCTGTGGTATTGGTTACCTTGCCAGATAAACACAATTCTGGCTCAAATCCACTCCCAGAGAGCGAATTTCCTCCCTTCCTCTCCCCCCCTGTTAGGGATGACCCTGAAGAAGCTGTCCTTCACTCGTGTGCTTCTCCTCCAGACACTGATGCCCAGAGCCTACACCTGCCCGCACAGCTATGACTCCTGTAGCAGTGGGAGACCGGGGCTGGGCTTTTTATCCCAAGATGGTGGAGGCAGACAAAAACCGTCCTATCCTCCCCCCAGTGACACACAGGCCTTCCATAGGATCCAAAGGATGTTTAGGCATGCAGGCATGCTCTCCACAGCCAGCCACTGCCCTCGGTGGCAGCGGAGACAAAGGGAACGACTTGAAGGGTGAGCACAAAGCTGGCTCTGCAGCATGCTCCAATCTCCCCTGTGGAGAGCGGAGCCCTCCCCATGCTCTGGCTTTTTGTCAGCAGCCTCCCTTGTCCCTGCCGTGCACACACACATTTTAGCACTGTCTGCCAAGCAGTTTGGGAATCGATATTGCAATTGTGTTGTAAGTGAATTAGTTATAGATCAGCTTGGGGTAGGATTAGCTTATAGATCAGCAGGCTGGCAGGTTTGAGGGAAGGAGCACGGGCAGACACGCATGCACACACATCCCCCGGCATGCCGCTCTGCTGATGCCCAGCAAGAAGAGGAGGGTGACCAGGGCTCTGCAGACCACAGACTGCTGCCATGGAAAGTGCTGCTGCACACAGGCACTGTGGGCAGACAAATGCTGACTCCCTGAGCTTTGTGGTACCTAGAGCAGAGGGGCGAGGCTTCGGAAGTAGCAGAGGTGATGCTATACACCGATCTTGAATCTGCAGATGTGGAATGAAAACCTGTCAACTAGCTCCATCAGCCCTGGCCTTGTGGCTTGCATCTTTCCTGCAAATGTATGCACCTCAGCCAGGGAGTTGGACCTTCATCTCAACAGCTCTGCTAAAAAATGTGTAAAAGGACCCCAAACACAAGCCAGCCCTCACAGATTCCCTTCTACCTTTCCCCAGAGATTGAAATAAGTTGTTCTTTTTTAGCTACCATCTGCAGATCCTGGCTGCCATCCATTTAGCAATCTCATGTGAAAGAATTTTCCCCATAGAGGGATGGGGAAATTGAGGCACAGAGCAATAAGCTTGCTGCAGCTGAAGTGGCTCATTCAGTGCATCCACCCAGACTCTCAGCACCAGTCCATACATGGTCTGCCCTGGACCTCAGTTTCTTCTGGTGTACTGCCCACTTCTAAAAGTCCTGTTGCATCCCTTGTCACGAATCTAGGATATTCTGGCTTCTAAAATTAGCCCAGTGCTTGGGTCCATGCTCAGGGGGTTTCCCCTTTAAATAATCCCTCTGCCTCCCCTCCTGCTTTTACTTTGACTAAGCATGCTGCAAAAACAACTTGCTTCTAAAATAAGCATCTCCTCCAACTCCCAGTTTAAACCTGAGTAGCCAAGCATGACATATCAGGGTTGGGATGGCAGCTGTGCCATCTCTCCAGCCACCTTTTTCTGCAGCAGTACCTAGAGTGGCTAGGGCAACGGTGCTTATAGGTTAGGGCTTCGTGGGCTTCAAATGTGAAGAGCTCTGCTGGAAGAGGAGTGGAGTGGTGGGACACAGGGGCAGGTATCTCCTGGCAGTGGTACCCACTGCTGTACAGCCCATATTCTCTGAAGAAGCACGTCTGACATCATGACATGGCTGTTTGACACCAGGACATGTTCATTTGATGAGATAAAATACAGGCAGATATCCAAGGAATGCCAGTCCTCTAAGCAAGGGATAGCAAAGTGACTTTTCTCTGGCAACTTGCACTGACTTTCCTAAGTAACCCTGTCTCCAGCACCCTTCTCCTTATGTCAAACCATTTTTCAGCCATGGGGCCAAGCTGGTGGAGTTCAGTTTATACCAACTGGATTTGAGCTGGAGCCAGATTCCAAGCTCAGTTTCACAGCCATAAATCTGGAGTAGTTCCACAGAAGTCAGGAGAGTTAATTCCAGATTTACACCTAGTGGCACTGAGGTAGAACCCAGAGCCTCTCTGGCTTTGAGGGCAAAAGGGGTAAAGGCAGGCTATAGGGCATTTGCCCTGGCAGCTTGCATGGCTTGATCCCTGGAAGCGCAGGGTGAGTATTCTGAGGTTGAAGTTATTAGAGCAAGGCCTCTCTTCATTATTTGATATAATTTACTGCTATCCCATTGGGTTTCCTTCACTCTGCACTCCGTGAAACCGAGTGGAACTAACCCGAATGGGAGGATTACGGACTCCAAATGGAAACGGTCACATCAAGCCACCAAGTGGAGCACCTCTCACTGAGCAAAGAGGGCGGCTGACAGCCTCAATGACACGGTAGCACTTAAAATGCTGACGATGGATGAATGTCGTCCTGCTGGGAAGGGAAGGGGGGGCAGAGGAGAAAGGAAAAGGCTGGGGGGGGACAGGGTGTGGGGTGTGTGTGCAGGCAGGGAGGGGAAGGAATCCAGCCTGGAGGAGTCAGGGAAGAAGAGCTGGCACCAGAGTTGACGTTCACATTGATCCTCATCCGTGGGCTGTGATTCATGGGGAGAAGAGAAGGCTGAGCTTCTGTCCGCAGGCCCTGCCGCTTTCTCCACGCTGGATTGAAATTTTACTGCTTTTGGCAGCAATCCTCACCCACAGCACAGGAACATGCACAGACATACATATTTATATATGCAGAGGCAGGACACATAAGAAGAACGCTTAGCACGTGCAAATCTCTGTATATGTATTTATATGTAAACACCTCCCCTTGACATGGGGACAAACACAGCAGATTTCCTCCAAGATACTTCATTAAAGGCTGGTGTTGTTCCCACCTTTCACTGTATATTATATTTCATCCACAAATCACATCTGCTAAATGACTTTAAAGGTTTTCTGTTGTGCTGGTTTTCGTATTCCCCAGATGTCAGGGATGTCAGTGAGATGGCTGCATTACTCAGAATATTGTGGGTATGTCTCCAGAGTACCCAGGCAGGGGTTTTCTCTCTGTCTCCTCTTGTATTCCTGACAGCAAAGTAATTTGCTTGTATAGATTCTGGCAACAAGAACAACACAAAATCTGGCTGCTTGACAGTGTTGCGTTTTTAACTCAAGGTTGAACAACTTCAATCTGAAGACCTTTGGGATCCTGTTGCTGGGCTGTTGGCTCCTGGGATTTGCTCTGGTGTTGGGTGACTCTAGATAGGACCATGCTGGTGCCTTGCCCAGCACGAGGGCTTGTGAAAAAGGCCCTACTGTAGGCTGTGCCTAGGTTTAAGGCAGAGAAGGGCCCTTCCTCTGGGCAGTGTCCTACGCCGTGCCATGGTCCCTTTCTGATCAAGACCCTATACTGCAGGCACAGCATCCCACATGGGGCTCCCATAGCTGCTCCTGGAAGGACTGAAAGTTCATAGTTATGCTGAAAAGATGTGAGGGTTAGGCAGGAGGAGAGGGATGCCATGGCTAAACATGCCTGTGAGGAGAGCACATGCTCTCCAGGTGCATGAGCAAATCGATGCTCTGGCAGCTGGTGTCTGGCCGGGCAGCTGACGTGCCAGAAACCCAAGCAGAATCCAGCTCGGTGTGTGCTACTCATGGTTCTGCAATGCAAAGAGGGGGCTAAGCTTGGGAGAAGAGTCGGTAGGGGCAGCTATGGGAGAGGAGCTGGGTTTGGGGCTGGGTGCAGCCCTGGGCAGAGCCCGGTGCGTGGTGTTTCGGCAGGCGGCGCTCCCTGCCCTCTCTCAGCCCTGACCCCGGCACCCCTGAGAGCAATCCTGTCACCCACCTCCCACAGCAGCTGCTTAACCGCGCACAGCGACTCTCTGCAGCAGTTTCAGCAAGAAAGAGAAGAAGCCTGTATCCAATTGAAACCGCAGGGGGGATTTAGAGAGGCAGAAGGTAATTTCCCAAGCTGGAATATGGCCAGGATACAAGGACTAATATCCTGGCTCTTGGGGAAACAGTCGTGGGATCTTTGCTCACTAAGAGTCATCCTGATCTCTGTTTTAAGTCAGATCTGGAAAAAAGAAAACGAGACAAAGGTTTTCAAGATGCCAAGGCTTTAGGGCACTTCTTAAATCTGCCTACACCACGGGGAAGAGATTTCTGGGGAGAGCTGCCCAGCACCTCAGACACAAAGGTCTGGCAGCTGCTCCACAGCATTAATGTCCATCAGGAGCATCACAAAATTATTGCTATAACCTGGTCATATTCTTCCACTGGTGCTTCTCTCAACTGGGAGATACCATGGAGGCTCAGAGGGGTCCCATGGCAAAGCAGATTTGGGGATGAAGGGCTGGGTGATGGCAACAAGCGTCCATCCTGTAGACACTTTTCCCTTGGAAAGACTTGGTGGTTGTGCCCAAGAATGATCTTAGCAAAAAGATAACCTGCTGAGGAAAAACCACAAAGGATAGGAGCATGACCATGTAATCCAGCCTACTGTTTTTGATGTCTCTGTGGACCCAGAGCAGCTGGGAAAATGTAGTCATAAAGGGATGAGCTGTGTTTGCTCCTTTGCTTTCATAGGGCTGCTGGGCTCAGGGCTGACCCTTGGAGGTACCATGATCCCATGGAGGAAGGTTGCTGGGCTATCAGGATAATCTGTTCTGAGATACAAATGCCCCAGATTAATTTTTTGGGAAGGTCTAAACTTATCCAAGTAAGGGGCCAGGGCAGGCAAGGCAGAGGTGGTGCTGCCTTGCAGAGCTGCTCTGGTCCTTCCCTGTCACTGCAGATCCCTAGCTTGCAAGGAGAGAGCTGGAGGCCTTCCTGCCTCAGTCGTCACCAAGTCTCTGCTAAGGACACAGGGTAAACAGGACATAGTTCCCTTGCCTGTGGGTGCTGCCACCCAGCACTCATGCATGCAAGGGAATCACAGAATTATAGAATGCACTGGGCTGGAAGGGACTTTTAAAGGTCATCTAGTCCAACCCCTCTGCAGAAAACAGGGACATCCCCAACTACATCAGGTTGCTTGGAGCCCCATCAAACCTGACCTTGAATGTCTCCAGGGATGGGGACACCACCACATTCCTGGGCAACCTGTTCCAGTGTTTTACCACCCTCATAGCAAAGAATTTCTTCCTAATGTCCAATCTAAATCTACCCTTCTATAGTTTAAAATCATTGCCCCTTGTCCTGCTGCTACATGTCCTTGTAAGCTGTCCCTCCTCAGATTTCTTGTAGGACCCTTCAGGTACTGGAAGGCTGCTACGAGGTCTTCCCAGAACTTTTTCTTGTCCAGGCTGAGCAACACAGTCTCTCTCAGCCTGTCTTCATAGGAGGCTCCAGTCATCTGACCATTTTTGTGGCTCTCTACTGGACCCACTCCTTCAAGTCCATGTCCTTCTTGTGCTGAGGGCACCAGGGCTTGGCCACTGTGTAAAGTAGCCTGTGGTATTGTCATTCTTTGTTTCTGATCTTCCTCCTGAGCCCTGGGGAGGTGTGAGAACTGCCATGATCCTAAACTGCCATCATTCATGAAGCAGGCAAGTCCTCCTCCTTCAGCATCTCCACACAGCATCATATTTTTCTGCTGTTGACCCCTCTAAATGCCCAGTCACCTGGCAGCTGCTTTAAAGTCCCTCTCAAAGACTTTTAAGGTGGCTCTATGGCTGTAGCTTGGAAACTTGCAGAGAGGATAGAATGGAAAGGGAGGCAGCCAGTGGTAGGAACAGTGGTGGTGTGAGCACTGGAAAATGCTGCCCTGCCCATGCAGGTATCTCCTCTGCTGCTGGTTTCTGCACTCAGGAAGGAATCCCACCCACTCCCTAGTGCCACTGAGCTGACAAAAGGAAAAACATCCCTGACACGTTGCGGGAAGTGAGGGCAGGCTGCCTTGAGAGCTGCCTCATCTTGCTTCCCTGGCTTTTATGCTGCTGCTTTGGTTAAGGGCTTTGCTCAAGCAGGGCAGGGCAACCCCAGCCTGTGCTTGAGCTCAGCCATCTCAGTGAGAGGTGCTGAAGTGCTGGTCTAATGGAAGTGAGGGCTGGGTTAGCACTGCTGGGGCAGTCCGACAGCTTCCTGCCTGAGGGAAGGAGAGAAAAAGCCTGCTTTAAAATTTCAAACTCTTGGAGACAGCACTGGAAGCCCTCAGGTCAGGAATTACTGCTATGCCTAGTGTGGCTAGAAAGCCTTGAATGTAATCTATAGGATAGTATCTCTTTAATCAGTGTCTGCAGCAGGTTAATAGCTAGTTCTCTCCTCACCTTTACAAGTGATCCTTTCAGGCCATTTTTTTCCTTATGGTTGGGCTCCCTGTGGCTGGCAGCCACTGTCCCAGTTGTCCCCTTGTCTCTTGCTGCGACAGGGCAGGGGATAACAAGCAGCAGCCCATCTCACTGCCCCATATATCACAGCCAAGATCTCTATTCTGACAGTTGCATTTTGTCTCCTACTTTCTGAGCAATGTGCCCTCAGAAAGTCAGGAGATGAAAGTATCCTCGGGTTTGATTGAAGATCCAGGGCAGGCAGCCGCATCCTCCAGACCACCTCGGGAGATCTGGCTGCTGGGAGCTGTCCTCCTAAATCCTATTGAGAAAGCAGGAAAGATGCCAAAACTTTGCTATGCTGTGTAGTTTCTCTGCCGTGCCCATTCCTCCAACCTGGTTTCTGCCTTCTGGCAGCCAGAAATGAAACCAGCCAAGCCCTGGTATTAACAAGCCCTGACCACTGCTCTGTGCTTAATTGGGTTTGTATGCTTAGCAAGAAGTGCAAAGTGGGAATAAAGATTTTGCAGTTGGGAAGTTTGCAGCAGGCTGCTCTCTCTCTCACACACACACACACTCAATGTCTTTGGGGTTTAAATCCCCCAAGCACAAGCTGAGGTGCCTGTCCTACCATGGGTGCTTCAAAAAGGTGAGCTTTGACAGCCTCATGGACAGGGTGGGACTTCATGTATTTTGCAGTCAGAATCTTCTCTTGATCTAGACTCTGAAAATGCACCTATGCACTGTCTCTTAGTGCAAAAGTAAATGCAGGATTTTCTTCTCAGCTAGGTTTGCTTCTCCATCCATCCATCCATCCATCCATCCATCCATCAATTTTTGAGTCCCTGTAAGAGGCAAAGGCTGAAGTTTGCTCACGAGTATTTAGGGCTGTGTCTCCACAGTGAAACTCAGTGGCTCAGTGGGCATCAACTGCCCTTGTACCTGTTTGCAGGCCACATGCAGGTTTGAAGGTTGGGACAAGAGGTTAGTTTCTTGTCGCTGAGGTGACTGAGTGACAGCCCTGTGAATGTGGCTGGAAAGCCATAGCTATCCTTCATCTGAGGTGAGCAGGAAGCTGTGGTGTGGGTTTGGAGGAAGCAGGGAGATTTTCAAGGTTTGAAGGAAACCAAAGATCCTGCCAGGACCTGCATGTCACTGATGCAGTGATGCAATGATTCTCCAAGAGCCATAGCCTGCCTTTGGTATACAGAGAATGACCATTTTGGGCATTATTAATAAAGCTCGTGGTGGCAGCCTCATTTCCAGCTCTGCCTTCTTGATGGATCAACTCTGTGTTACCCTGCCTGGCAGAGAAACCAGCTCACATTCTTCTCACTGTCCTTCCAAGGAAGCTGTACTTCAGAGGCAGGGGAAGTTGTGGCTCCACCACGCTCAGTGGGAGACAGCATGCACATGTGTGTGAGAGCAGGACTGTATTGGCCACTTGCAATTCTCTGAGGGTCCTGGGTCTTTGCAAAGGCAGCTCTGTCAATCAATAAAAAGCAATCACAATAATGAAGTATCAAGCAGGAAGAAAAGGTTTCAAGCTCTACATTGTTGGGGGATTGGGGGTTTTCTTTGAATGAGGCAAGAGAGGCTGGGAACACAGAGCCTGCAGCAGGGATGACAAATCTGCTTCTTTTGCATGGGGGAAGTGACAGGACCGCAGCCCCTCTGACCAGATTCAATGACAAGGGAAAGGCTGAGAGAGGACCTCGTTTCTGCAGACACAAAGGGCAAGCCCGTGGCGGCGACTTTCTCTCTGAAAAGTCACGTTTGCCAGGAGAGGTTGTGAAATCCAAGCCGTTCCCAAGAGCTCATTCCTTTCCCACCCCCCCAGTCTGGGGAAGGGAGTCATTCTAATTTTGTTTTTATTATGGTTATTCCCTCCTGGGTGAGTGCTGGGAAAGTGGTGAGTTCTGCAGCTGCCCAAGAGTCAGTGGGAAGGGACACATGCCAGAGAGAGGTCCCTTCTCACCTTCTCCCTGGCTTCCCACAGGACCAGGCAGGATAGAAACTGAAGCACCTCCTGTTGTTTCTCTCCTCCATCTCAGCCATCCCCACCCATCTCACCTGCCCCTTCGTAGGATGTGGCATGCAAAGACAGCAATGCCACCAATCATAGAATAATTTGGGTTGGAAGAGACCTTGAAGATCATCTGATTCCAAAGCCCTTGCCATTGGGATTGTGCTGGCAAAAGGATGGGGAAAGTTATTTATCACAGCAGGCTTTTAAAAACGAGCCATGAGCCTTCTTACACGAACAGGGAAGTTACTGTGGACTTTGGGTAGCAAGTCTGGTTAGAGATGTGAAGCTCCCTCCTGAGAGTGCTTGCCAAACTGCCCCATCTTTACAGTGAGGGTGGTAAGGCACTGGAACGGGTTGCCCAGGGAGGTTGTGGATGCTTCCTCCCTGGAGGTGTTTAAGGCCAGGCTGGATGAGGCCTTGAGCAGCCTGCTCTAGTGGGAGGTGTCCCTGCCTATGGCGGGGGGTTGGAGCTGGATGATCCTTGAGGTCCCTTCCAACCTAAACCATTCTATGATTCTATGATTCTATGATTCTATGATCTTCCCAAGGCAAGGCTGGTCTTAATAGGGCTTTTTTTTTAAATGCCAGGACATGTCACCCAAGCCACCTTTTCTAATTAAACCTCCAACAAACTGTAGCAGCCTTTACCTGCAGCCACATGGTCTTTGATAGGGCAAAACTCTTTCCTGCCACCATAGCAACATCAATTAAAAAAAAAAAATCGATGAGATCTTTACCTGGCAACCAAGATCTCCACTGATCCATGGCAGTAAGGGCTGGATGCAATTGCACATAGTCTGAGAAGGCCTGAGACAGGGTCTGGGATTGCTGTGAAGGCACACAGGTCAGTCACACTATGTTTCATATCTGTGATGCCAGCCTGGGAGGATTTTTAAGTGTTGCTTTACAGATATTAAGTAAACGTGGCCACAACCCAGGCAGGTCAATGAGTTACAGAAAGGGATGTATCTATTGGCACTTTTGCAGAGGGGAGATGTTTGCTGTCCCTAAGCCTAGGTGTTCCTGCAGGGCAGCTATAGTCCTAGTGCCAGTTTTACCTCTTGCCTCTTCTCCCTCTGCCACCTTGTGCTCCCCTTTGCTTTGATTGTACTGACTGCCAGATAAATGCCTAGGATATGAACAGCTGTGGGCATCTCACTTGTGACACAGAATGGCAGGGGCTGGAAGTGATCTCTGGAGATCACTAGCTCCAACCTCCCTGCTAAAGCAGGATCACCTAGGGCAGCCCACACAGGAATGTGTCCAAATGGGTTTTGAAAGTCTACAGAGGAAGTCTTCTGAGAAGAGATTCCACAGCCTGAATTTCTCATTTGTGGGTCAATGTCTTGTAGTATATCTTACACGAGGCTCAGAGAGCAGCACACAGAGAACAAAATCCCCTTATTTGATGTTCTAATGCTGCTGCACCTTGCACTTCAGTGCGGCAGGCTCTGGGTCTGAGGCAAGCTGTTCCAGCTGGGGACACAGTCTGCAACTCTTCCTCTGGTAATCGCCTTGTAGCTCAGCCCAGGGAGCCTCCACATCCTTTTGCCTTGAGTCTTGGCTCTTTATCAGTGAACACCCTGGCTCAGAGATAGAGCCAGAAGCTTTTCACATCCTCTGTGGCCTTTGTCCTTGCTAAGGAGATGCAGATGTGAGAGAGAGATACACTCTGAATAGGGTAGGCAGATCTGTTTCGGTGCTGTCTGGAAGGCATCTTCTTCCCTTTCTATGAGAGGCACCACCAAATTCCTGCTTTCCTGGCATGAAAAGAGCATTTGCATTTACTGGCCATCTTTGTCAAATCAGAGAGACTGTACTGCTGCTGGAGCCATCTGAGGTTCCAGGAGGGGAACTGAGTCAAGAGCAGCCCTGTGTTCTCCTATTTGGTCCTCCCTTCCAGCCCAGCAAACAGGCTGCAGCTCAGGCCATGAGCAATGGGAGGAAGAAAAGAGGACAGATTTATTCAATGAAATTAATGGAGTGACACTGGGTGTTAATAGTCTATTTACCAACATCTCCTCCTCTGTCTTTCACTTAGCCAGGGAAACTGCTTCCTACCTTCATCTGTGTCCGTGGCACTTTCCTCCAATTTGTGTCAGACTCCCAAGGAGAGGTTTTACTCTAAGGAAAATGGGAGGGGAGCCCCAGAGTAAGGTACTCCCCCCAGCAGACCTGACTCAGTTTACCTGAGGGTCTCAAGTCCATGTGCACCCACTCCCACCTTGTCTATACACACTGAAAGGAAAGATGAAGTTGAACAAACCATTTACACTCCAAGTGGATTAACCAAATTGTGTTAAGCTCCCGTAGGGATGTCCTTGTTCACAACCTTCATTTGATTTCTCTTTCAAAAGCTCACTAAGCTGAATGTGATTACAGCCTCTTAATCCTGCTTGTGTGTGTCCATGTGGGGTTAATGCAGCGTAATAGATGCCCTTTAGAAGTGCACACTGGTTACTATTCCTGCATGGCTAAACCCTCAAGCCCAGATGTTTGGCAGATGTAAACCCAAGGCACAGACCCCAAGTGCTACTCTCTGGACAAAGAGTTGCTCTCACAACTAAACTATGGAGGAGAAACTCCATCTTCCTAAGGCTGAGCAACAAGCCCGTGTCAGAAGCAAGAAGCACTGGGTGGTACTCTGCTTCAGATCAGTTTAACTCCTGCAGCACTGAACATCTTTGGCAGGTCCAGTTTGTGACCTGGGATTTTTTTCTGGCTTCCCCTTTGACTCCTGGAGGCTAGGAAGTGGTACTGGA
Source organism: Tricholaema leucomelas (assembly GCA_013400475.1). NCBI lineage: Eukaryota > Metazoa > Chordata > Aves > Piciformes > Lybiidae > Tricholaema lacrymosa > Tricholaema leucomelas. The sequence goes on from WAAF01001364.1 coordinate 27,223, forward strand.
ATCATGACTCCATCAGAACTGCTGCCCTCTTGGTCTGAGCCGTACTTAGCAGTACCTGCAAGACTCTGCCCAGTCTTTGCTGATGGCTATGTTTGCTTTTAGAAGAGTATCATGCAGAGACTACAACCAAAGTGTCATTGTAGCCAAACATCAACAGTGGAAATCCATAGGGTTGCTCAGTTAGTTACTGCAAAGCTGTCCAGCTCTGCACAGCCAGGCATGGGAGACTGCAAAACACAGGGGAAGAGATTTACTCAGTTTTCCTTTTGCAAGTAAGAAACCAAATTGACGATGCCAAAGGCAAAGTGAAGTATTCTCCAAACTCATTCTTCCCATCAGCCAGCACCTGAAAAGAGCTCTAGGCAGGTGCAGGCAGGGTTTGCCCTGGTCAGAGCACCTCACCCTGGTTTCACAGAAGAAACCACTCGAAGCCATTGACACTTGGGTGGAAGTCTGCCACAAGAAGACTTGCAAAGTCTCCATTCAAGAGAGAAATCGGCCACGCTTCAGTCCTATTATCAACAACAAAGAAACCCCAAAGACCTTCTCGTCTGGAGACAAGGGAGATGAAACCACAGGGGGTAATTTCCGTAACTGGTTCAGGCATCACTCAACACACATTTTCTCTTTTCTCATAGTCAGACTGCCTGACAGGGGAGCAAATCCCTTCCTTTGCTATCTCAGAACCGTACCACATAATCCCTTTAATAAAGAAATCAAGCTCCAGATTAAAACCAGTCAGATTTCTACCACACTGGAAGGTTTGGGTTTCTTTTCCCCAGAACACCACTGGTAGGAAACCTCCTTTAAAAGTGGGAAACCTCCTTTAGATGTGCTGATTTTGTTTTTTTTTTTTTTTTTGACTGGACTGACCAAAAATTTAAAGAAAGAAACAAGAAAGAAAAAAAAGCCCTGTGGTGGTTTAGGGTTACCCCCCACTCCAGTTTGGAAATCACCCAGACTAGACTCAGATGGTTCTGGAAGTCGAGAATGAAGCTTATTATTTACAGCTTAGCACAATAGACAAGCAGATATTTACAGTATATGCAGAAATATACAAGGTAAAAGGTAATACAGAGACACAACAACCCTCCCAGAAACCTGAGTCCCCAGGAGGGGCTCCCAACTGCCCTTCCACCTTCTACCACCCCTCAACCTTACCCCAGACATTGCTTTGCGCCCCAAGGAAGAATGGAGGGTTGGCCAGGGGGGTTTGGAAGCAGGTGGATTAATCAGAGAGACGGAGGGTGAGGTTAGAGAGAAATGCAGTTCAAAGCCCAGGCTGTGCCTGAACATCAAATGCCTTATCTATGTTTGGATTCTTGCTCTCATACCTCTCAGCAAGCCTATGAGCGAAGTAGACATCATCATTGTTTCTCTTTCACAGCGTATGATCTAATCCTTCTAACCAAAACATTCTAGCTAGCTTCAAACTAGCACAAGTCTACAAGAAGTAAATGGTTAAACTGTTATTTCCCCATAGAAACTGTTGGTTTTGCCAGAATGCTATCGTCCATTAAAACTTTTGCTGGAGAATTCCCAGCGAGTCAGACTGCTGCATCACTGATTTTAACCGAATACAGAACTTCTTCTTTCCCTTTGTTCTTAAACTTCTATTCAGGAGAAGGGATGGTTGCAGATCTGTCTGCAGCAGTGTAATGTAACCCAGGAGGTGTCACATATGAAGAAGGAGCAATGGCTCTTGCTCAGGCCAGCACTCGCCAGGCAGTGGCAAGGTCTTTCATGAGGCTGCCTCAGCTTTCAGAACCTGCTCCATCTCCAGGTAGTTTTTTGGAGATGCCAATTTTCCTAAGCATAGCTCTAACAGTGCGGCTGCGCTGAATTCAGATAATCAGGATCTAATTGGATTAGGAGCTGATAATATCTTTGACCTTTTTTAATGGCTTGTCTGGCCTGCTTTTCTGCAAGGCTGAGGTTTAATTTTAGGGAAGAGTTTTTTTCCACAAGTGAAGCATGACCCTGTTAACCTCAGAATCAGAGAGGTGACCTTCCCTTTCCCCAGCTGCTGCAGAGCTGTTGGAGATGGCGATGAACACAACAGCTCTATAGATCTGTGTGCAAACAAACTGAACCTACCTACAGAAGTCAAATTCAGCATCTGGGCTTCAACCGAAGCCCACTGCACTGTAGCAGAACTAAATCCTCAGGCAGAAGTGGCGAGTCAGAGAAGCTCCTTCAAGGACAGCATCTCTGCTGGTGTCTGCCACACAAGTCATATCCCCACCAATTCTTCCATATGTAATGAAGAGAGCATGAATTTTCAGCGTGACAAAAGATCTCAGGATCAGGATAGAGTGTGCTTGTGAAACGAAGGCACAGGGATGCTTTTATGCTTTTGTGGTTGTGGCTTGCCCTGGCTCACATAGTCCCATCATTGCAGCTAAGCACATAATCCCTCACGTGGACAGGTTCATACACCAGCCAAACACACTCAGAGCAGAGACAGCGTGTTTAAGCCACACCTAGCTCATGCTCTTCACAAACGTGCTCTGTGTGAACACAGGGATAAGATGACTACAACCACAGTCAGATGGACATCTACCCTCATATTCTCTCTTGTGTAAGTGCATTCCATGAACATAAAGGGATGCTTCCTCCCATGTGCTGCAAGCATGTGTGATCATCCACCTATCCATCCTGCCATACCTTCTTTCCTGAGGCTCAGCCAGGCACTCAAGGTCTCCAGCTGCTCTTCATCACACTGCCCTTCTTCACCTGTTGCCACCTACCTCTGTGGTATCATACTATCATAGTATCATCAGGGTTGGAAGAGACCTCACAGATCATCAAGTCCAACCCTTCACCACAGAGCTCAAGGCTAGACCATGGCACCAAGTGCCACGTCCAATCTTGCCTTGAACAGCTCCAGGGATGGCGACTCCACCACCTCCCTGGGCAGCCCATTCCAGTAGCCAATGACTCTCTCAGTGAAGAACTTTCTCCTCACCTCGAGCCTAAACTTCCCCCGGCGCAGCCTGAGGCTGTGTCCTCTTGTTCTGGTGCTGTCCACCTGAGAGAAGAGAGCAACCTCCTCCTGGCCACAACCACCCCTCAGGTAGTTGTAGACAGCAATAAGGTCACCCCTGAGCCTCCTCTTCTCCAGGCTAAACAACCCCAGCTCCCTCAGCCTCTCCTCGTAGGGCTGTGCTCGAGGCCTCTCACCAGCCTCGTCGCCCTTCTCTGGACACACTCAAGGATTTCAATGTCCCTTCTAAACTGGGGGGCCCAGTGGTTTGGGTGTTACCCGCCCGCTCCCTCCACTCTTTACAAGTCACCCAGACTAAACTCAGCCAGCTCTGGAATGNGTTAGGAAGCAAAGTGGATTAGTCAAAAAATGGAGGGTGTGATTAGGAGAGAGATGCAGCCCAGCCAGTTCCCCAGCAGCAGCCCAAGCGAGAGAAGTGCCAAGAGTCTTGTCTATGTTTTGACTTATGTTTTCATACATCTCAGTAAGCCTATGAGTGAAGTAGACATCATCATTGTTTTCTTTTCACAGCCTGTAATCTAATTCTTCTCACCAAAACATTCTAGCTAGCTTCAAACTAGCACACATACAGACAGACATACACATATTGCCACTCTCCAGGACATGGGATAACACAAAATCCCATCTTTCCTCTTTTGAATCAATACACTCACACATTCTTGCTCATATCCTCTCTCTCTCTCCACAGTCACCACCTTCCACTCTGCTCTCACTCACAAAAAGTGCTCCACACACCCCATATAAATTCCCTGACTGTAGCAAGGCTTTCAGACTAGCTTTCACAACTCTGTCAGTAGGGACCCAGTAGGCTGAATTTTGGGGCACTGGGATTTAAGGAGACACAGGGAGCAGGAGGGAGGGAAGGCTGCCTGATGAACAGCAGATGTTGGTGATCATTGGATGAAGCTGTTAATTTAACTGGAGTTTATTGAGTGGCAATTAGGTGGGGCCTCATTACTGTAGCCAAGTGGCACAAAAATGTGCTGTAAAGGCCCAGGGAACAGGGACGTGCACCGGCAGGATAGCAGTACTGATGCAGTGTTCAGAATCTGGAGCAGTATGTAGTTTCATTCACTCAGAGATCTTTCTTTGGATGGTGCCAGCTGGATCTTGGGCACCTAAGCCCAGCTACTGGACTGCAGATGCAGCAAGGGACAGTGAATGTCTGTACTCAAGGCAAAAGAGAAGGTGAAAGAAACCGTAATGAGGTGTGGGTAACAGCCTGGGTAAGGTGGGCAGTTCTCCAGCTCTGCTAGAGAATGAGATGTAAGTAGAACAAAGGGTGAAAGAAGAATTTGGAGCTCTGTAAAATCTAGGTGTCTCAACCCATTTGTGAACAGGACAGGATGTCTTGGCATTTCAGATGTACTACCCCCAGACAAGCAGTGCAGAATCCCAGCAGGGCAGGCTTCTGCTTCATCAAGAATGGTTTAGGTTGGAAGGGACCCCAAAGATCATCTAGTTCCAACCCCCTGCCATAGGAAGGGACACCTCCCACTAGAACAGGTCGCTCAAGGGTTCGTGTATTTAACTGCTGCTGCTCCAGCAAGCTGAGGGTTGTCCCACACCTTTGCTGTGTGGGATGGCCCTGACACTGCTGGGAAGGAAAGTCAGTGCTCTATTTCTGCTGAATGTGGGCATAAGCCCCATCCAGAGTGTTTTCCAAGAAAGAACCAAAGGTACTGTGCCACCACAACCTGTGCATCCAGAGTGGCTTGACCAGTGCAGAGGGCAAGGGAGCTTTACCACCTTGTCTGACTTCAGCCTTTCAACATCCAGTGCAAAAGAGGATCCAAGGAGAGGTTAGAGATAGCACAGAAGAGTTCTGAGCAGACCTTGCTCCTAGCAGAGGAGGCAGTGGTACAGATACACTCACTCCTGTAGTGACATGATTATATTTTGCTTCTGTCTTGTGGGAAAAAAATCAAATGATCCAAATTCAAACACAAACAAAAACTTCCACTAATGAACAAATTGCCAAACTAGAGCGCAGTAGGGATTTGGAGGGTTAAAATGGTTGGGATTAATTAAGTGATTAATTAAGCCCTCACATCAGCCTCCATCCCAGAAGCCCTGCTATGGCAGTAGGGGTGTACTGGGAGTGTGTGATCCTGTCAGCAAGATGCAGGAATGCTGGGGGGAAGGTGCTCAGCAAGGGAATTCAACATACGTGTTTGGGATTGAGGGGTTAAATCTGGCTGTGCCCCGCAGACCTTGTGTGAGACACTCTTGCACCTCTGCTCCAATCAGAGTGGCTGTGCACTAGGACTGCTGACTGCTTTGAGATCTTAAAAGAAAAACTTTGTAAAAGCCAACGGATTTCTATCCCCTGTGGGCATGGGGCTTCCCTTTGCTCTGCCCTGTTGAGAATGTGGCAGCAGCCATGCTCTGCTCAGCAGCCTGTGATACCCATCACCTGCCATCCTGGAGGAAGGGAGCAGTGGGTGCTGCGGCATGGTCTCAGAGGGCAGTAGATGTGAGTGTATTTTTGCACTCCATCTGAGTTTTTAATGTGCAAAATTAGGTGGGACCCTTCATTTCCAGGAATGGTCAGTCCACTCCAACACATAATGCTTTTAGCTTCTTCCCACACCATTCAGAACCATCAAAGGAAAACTCCCCACACCATGAGGCCATGTGGCTAGTTCCCATGTCCTGGCTTGATAAAGATCTATCCACCAAACACAGCAGTGATGGATCTGGTGCATTATGTGCTTGTTGGGGGCTAGTAAAGACTTGAAACACTGTTGTATTCAGTGCTCCTAATGCTGAAGCCACCTGTGTCGCATGCGTTTCTTCCATCAATGGATCTAGAGTCTGGAAGATTCCAAGTAGCCAGTGAGGTCTGGCCTGGGCACTTCCAATGCAGTTCTATGGACTTCATCTGGGCAGATCTCTTGCACATCAAGAACAATGTTGCAAGCCTTGACGTGAGTGTCAGAGTGAAAATAAAGGAAAAACCCTCATAGGGACCTGCCTATACAGCATGTCATTAGATACCTCAGACCATGATTCTGCAACGGGCGTCTGCACAAGCCAAAACGACCCTGTGAAAGGTGGTGTTCCAGGTTAAGGCCATCTGGGGTGGGGAAGCGGTCTGGAAACCTGATTCTCCAGGTGGGCAGGGAAACCTGGCCCCTCCTGGAGGGAGGACCCCCCCCAGGTCAAAGTTTATCCCACTCCCATTTCCTGTCCACAACCCTATTTAAGAGGCAGTCGAGCTCCTGCTCACTCTCTAGCTGCTGCCTTCACTTCTGCAAACATCTCCTTGCTGCTGCTGCTGCTCTTGATAACCACGTGGCCAACCTCTTGTTGGAGCCTGCGTTCCAAGGACAATTGATCTCAATCCAGATAATCCACTGCGGTCCGACCTGGTTTTGTATATATATCTGTATGTGTTCCCTTCCCTTACATCTCTGTAACCTTCCTTTACCTTAAATGCTTTGTATTTGTTGTTAAACATTACCTTTTAAATTCCAAATCAGTTTGGCTGTTCTTTGGTTGTTTGACCTTTTTTACTTCTCTGCCTAAAATTTTCCACATGGGGAGAAGATGGGGGGGGGGGGGGCGAAGCATCCTGAATTCTGTTCCAATGGGCGTGTGGGCTCTGGGAAAGCTTAAACGGCAACAAGTGGTTACAGCAACGGGTAGAGGATGTCCAGGCGGATTGAAATAGTTTGCCTTGGAGGTGTCGCTCTGAGAGTGGATGGCACAGGCTCAGCTTGTCTCACATGTTTTTGTTTTGTCGGGTGTGAGCGTGGCAAAGGAAATGGCAACCGGAGCTCAGCCCACCTCTGCTCCACAGCTTGACGCTATAAATAAAGGTATTGAGCTACTGCACCCACCGAATTCTTCCCTGTCTTCCTGTCTATGGCAGCGCAGTGTCTGGGCTATGTATAGCATTGCCCCCCTTGCAGTATCTGGTGTTTTCATTAAGGTGCTGGCTCCTGGCTTCTGTGGTTACATTGGTAGCTCTGATGTTTTTTGTTTTCTTTATTTTTCATGAGGAAAAGAAACCAGTTAATAGCTCAGATGTCAGGAAGGAAAAAAAAAATAAGATTAGAGTCCAAATGTATCTAAGAAGGAGTTTATTTTTCTTAAGAGCATGGGAAAAAAAATCAGGATTCTTCTACAGAAAATACTTTGGTACAGATTTTTTATTTCCTCACCAGGAGAATCAAAGCAATAGTATCAATCATTCTACCTTGAAGTTCCCAGGCCAAGCAACAGTCTTCATTCTAAAATATGGTAAGAACATTCCCTTTCCCAAGTTACGCTTCCACTGGCAACTGATGACTCAGCTTCCACTGAGAACTGATGTTCTCACTTTCTGCATTTGCTGTTTAGCTGAAATCTGCAGTTTGGAGACTATTTTGTTTTCCAGCATTTCAGCTTTCCTTTCTGATTCACTACAGACACTGATTGGGAAACATTTCTCTGTCATTTGTTTTTTCCTGCCCAGCTATGCTGAGAAGCCAGAGGGTAAAGAGAAGGAGCTCCAAGCTTCAGGTCAGATGTGGTTTGGGTACTATGTTTGAATGTTGAATTCTTGGTGCTGGCAGCCTAGACAGCCTTAAGTTTGACCCAGGTGAGCTCTCTGAATAAGTGGAGGTACCATGACAGCTCCCCCTGCTTGCTCTGCTCGCAGAACAGCTCCTTGCAATGGTGCAATGCTGACCTGTAGGGAATAAGCAATTTCTACATTGCAAATCCTACGAGTTGTCACCATTCATACCAGTTCTCAAGTGTGGTGGCGTTAAAGCCAGGGACAGAAGAAATGGACTGTTCATCAAAGGGTATAGAAAGGCACACAGGCTGTAAAGTTTGCAACATCCACACTTGAGTCCAGGTGGGCTTACCCTGAAAGAAGAGTTATTTCTGCTGCTATCAGGATGGGATCCTTCAACAGCTGAGCTCACCTGGGGACATGAAGCAGCTCTCCCATAATGGTATAGGCTTGAGCTTACCTTAGAAGAGAAGAGAATTATCACTATGCCCTGAGCAGCAGCAGGGCCTCCACATTTGCTCTTTTCATTTGCTCCAGCCATGCCTCTGAGGGTCCTCATAGTCCACAAAGGATTGTGCCTGATTCTTATTCTTCATGAGTTTGCTGTGATTGCAGCAGTGCCTGGAGATCCTTCCTCTCCAGGGAGATGCCGTCCCTATGGTTGGAGCTGTTGCATTTCTCCAGGGCACTAGGCAGGTCAGGATCTAAGCAGACAAGATGGATGCACAGTGCAGCAAAGAGAAACACAGTGACTTCCATTTCAGAGGCAAGAGAAATGGAGCAGAAAAAAAGATTAAGGCCTGGTCTCTTCCAGAAAGTTTTGCTGACAAGAGTTGTAGTGCATTCATGAACTGGTAAATTCCTTGTGTGTGAGTGAAGTAGGCAGCAGGGCCAAGTTTCTCCCTTTGCATTGCCTGGCTTCATCATCATGAGGAAATATCTGGGTTCAGTACCCCCTAGGAGGGCATCAAGATGTACAAACTACTTTTAGTCCCTACTGACCTTAGTCTGCTTCTATGGCTTCCTTGCTGCCTTGGAGAAGGCAGAGCTGGGAGTTTGGTAGTGCTGGGTGGAGGGTGTCCAGCTCTGTGCAGGCAGCCTGAGTGCCAGCTACACTGAGAGTGGGGTGCTGGAGACAGGGCATCTCTCCATCTCCAGAGGGAATGCGGATGCCAGCCAGGACAGCCTAGAGCACTTGTTAGGATGTCATGATGTCTCAGCACTGGGAGAGGGCATGAAAGGAGGTAGCAAGCTGCAGTCAGCCACAAGCTGGAGATGTGAACTCAGCAACTGTTTATGCTGATCTGTTGTGGAGCATGTCAGGGCTTTATATGGGCTGTGAGAAGCACCAGTCTGGAAGAAGGTCGGAGCAGTCTCCAAAAGACGCCCCAGCAGAAAGATGCCGCACAACTACTGTCCATCCAGAGTCACCTTCCAAGCCTTCGGGAAGTGGGAATGGGTAACAGCAGATAGCCAGCAGCCAGGGTGTGCTGTTCTGTGCCGTTTGGGGAGAGCAGAAGGGGCGGAGAGCTCAGGAGCTGACGCAAGAGGATGCTGCTGTGAGTCAGAGGCAGGATGCTCTGAGCGCAGGGCTGCAGGCCGGGGGGAGCTGCCGGCGTAGCCGCCCGGCACGGAGCGCTGACGCTTCGTTTTGTTGAGCTGACAGCAAGCACCTGGTGCCCCCACAGGCGGGGCTGCTGCCTGCCCCCCGCCCGCAGCGAGCGTGCAGGCGCACACACGTGCTGGCGCGCAGCCCCGCAGGTTGGGATCAATGCAAACATATGCTGCCATTAATGTGAAAATCACTTCTGCAAACATGAGGGTCTCTCTATTCATGGTCTGCCCCTCTCCCGGCAGGGAGGAGGAGGGTCAAGTGCAGACCTTTTATTTGAAATCCCTGAAAGGGACAAGGGGGAGAGAGGGGGAGATGGATGAGGCTGATGGTGGTAGGGAAAACAGGACAACAGGCCAGACGAATCTAAGAGAGCTGATCTCCTGCCGTGAACTGTGCTAATGCAATGCTGCCTTCCTTTCTCCCTGTCCGAACACCTCCCTTAACACTGCCGGTTTTGCCCTAGTCTATTGCTGACAAATGCTGAAGGAGTGTGTAGGTCTCAGAAGAATGATGTGATGCCACAATGATGAGAGATCACATAAGAGCTGAGGGGGGAAACTTCTGAGAAGGTGGCAATCTCCCCTTCCACAGTTAAAACAGTACTGATGAAAGGTGCCAGCTAGAGCACCTTTGATGACTAGCATAGGAGGAGCTAACCTTCCCTCAAATCATGGCATATATTTTGGTCCGTCTCGATGTGCCTGGGCTCTGTGCACTGTGCTGCAAGGGCTGAAGTCACTTCAAGTCAGTGGAGGGTGGTTATCTGGATGCTGCCCTTCTGCCATGCTGCAGTGCTTCAGTGAAGAACCAGTCTTGCTCCAGACATTGGTCAGCCTGGCTTCTCTGATGTCCTCCTCTATTCCAGTGTCCTCCTGGCAGTGGCATTGTAGACATGGTGGGTGGGCGGATATGGTTCACAAAGCACCAACAGCTTGAAGGGCCTCACATGCATATGAATGTGAAAGGGAGCACAGTTGACACCAGAAGAACCAAATGGAGTTTCTGGACCTTACAGTCATTTGTCAAATGCTTTAGAGCAAGAGTGTGAGGTTTCACTAAGGTGCCTTGCCCTACTCTGCCTCCAGCTGCCCCATGAAATTGGCTATGTCCCTTGTTCTCTACAGATACAGCTTTATATCAGATAGTATCTTCTAAATACCTGCAAAATCCCTACTCTTTATGGGGCTGTTGCCAGCTGCTGCTCTCATACAGAAAGTCTTCTACAAAGCTGCAATTTCACCGCATGCTGTAACACTTCCCTTCTTGTCATCTTGTTTCTCAGCCCTGAGCATTGTTTTAAGGGGCAAAAATTTCCTGGCTCAGCTTTATGTCCACCTCAGACTCATCCTGAAGCACCTGGTACTTTATAGCAGCTCCATTTTGTTTCCTTGCAATGTTCCATCCTAAGCACGTGTGCTGAATTCCCCAGCATCTGGCCTTCACTCATATCTATGTGTTGGAAGCTGAATGCATCTCTGATTTGAGAAATCAATCACACTTAATTGAAGGGTGATTGTTTTCACATACGAGCCTGCCACATCACTTTCATCTTTATCACATTCCCTTTCTCTCTGGGTTTTGTGTGACAAGACACTGCAGTGTGGGAGGGAAGAGGTCGCTGACCTTGGACCTGGATATAATTGAAAAAAGGAGGGCAGCATCTCCCCTCTTTCCTCAGTTGGATCAGTTTGCATTTCCTTCAGCTGTCGGACGGAGCACGTCTGTGTGCACTCACAGCCATATTTAATCCAGCCTTGCACACAGCTGTTCTGTCATGCCATGCAACAGAGCAAGCTGGCACCCAGAATGGCTGGTGGCTCTTGCAGTTTCCTCTGTGCATCACAGCAGGGACAAGGGAATGATGCAGGATGCGGTCTGAGATGTGTCAGAGCGTTTTGTGTGCCCAGTGTTTCTGGGTGACTCCAGGCACCTTGAAGAGCAGCCTCAGTGAGATTAGCCTGGCTTTCTAATGAGATACCGGGCAAGCCTGTTTTCTGTTCCCTCCTGCCTGGTCACACTGAAGATTGTCTTGCACCAGGACTCTGTCTTTTTTTTTTTTTTAACTGAAACATTACAATGCACAGCAAGGTTCTCATTTCCTTCAAGAGCTCCCATAATACAGATGATGCCTGAGCAATCCCTTCTGGTGGGCCTCTGCTAAGACTTGCGCCCAAATCCAGTCCCATGCAGCTCCCTGTCTTGTCATCCCTCTGGGATATACCAATCCAGAGCGCTGATGAGCTCTCAGCACACAGTGATGTCTTCCCATCTGTACCAGCAAGCTGAACTGTAAGCTGTTCCCCAGCCTCCACTTTGAAGGTCTCTATAGTATTGACTTTCTCGCACTTGGAAGTGCCTCATTTATCTTACGTTCTGCATTTGTCTTTCCTGCCAGTGCACCAGTAAGTGACTGAAGCTCGCTGCCAGCTTTTCTCTCTTAATGACATATCACATATGCAGACAAGGATCTGAATAAGAGCTCTGGAGTCAGTCCTTGTTTCCTCACTTTGGAGAAATGTGTCTTAACACAGTATCCTTCCTTCGCAGTTTGTCTTTGGGCTTGGCAATGAAACAGCCCCAATACCCCTGAAGGCTGTGATCCAGGGCACAAATCCAAATTCTGGACTCATCTGAAGGCTGATGCTGTCAATAGGAAGGCTCCTGCTGGCTCTGATGACTCTTTGATCAGGCAGTCCCAACTATCTCTGGCTTTACTTCTTTTTCCATTGTGGTCAGATTTGTCCCTTCCAGATGTGGGGAGAGCCTTTGCCAACAAAGTCCCAGTACAAACCTTCTGCCAGGCAAAGTGTCTTTTCTAGATGGCATGGAAGGAATTCTAGGTTCCTCTGGGTGTGAGACCACATGGCATCTGTAGTTTCTTAGGTGCCTCCAGTGTGGACCTCCCTTTCTGACAGGTGCTGAAGGCTTACAGCTCAGGCAGACAGGGCCAAAAAGGGTAGGAGGGCTGGAGCTTGTGTGGTAGAGCTGTGAGTCTCATTGATTTCTAAATAAAGCTTTCATCAAGACACAGAGCCTTACCTCCCTCCCAATTTTCTAAAGCTCTTGTCAAGATCTGACACAGATGCCAGGGCAGAAAAAGAAAGGCTGCCAACATCACTGTGAAAGGGTGCACAGAAGCAAGGCAGCAGGAGGGGAGCTAGATGTCTTCCCTCTGCAGAGATGAACCACAGCCCAAGCTCGGGATGCTATTGCCATGTACCTGCTGCCTGTCTTTCCCTTTGTGCCATGTCACCTCACTGTGCTGAGGATGCTGTGTGTCTGCAGGGCCTGCTGCAGCCCAGAGGGGATTTGTGCTTGAAATGAACTTTGTGGTGCTGGTGTAGGTCACAAATGGCTCTTTGCAAGGTCACAGTGGAACTGAACAAGGAATTGTGTGACGTTCACCAAAGGTTCAGAGGAGTACAGCACTGCATGGGGTCAGGGATGGAATGAGGTCTCTGGGGTCCTCCTAGTGTGGTAGCAGGTCACCATCTTCTCACAGGTATTCTTTCTGAAAGCTGCTGTGAGTGACTGTACGGGGCTGACAGGACAATCTTCTACTGCAAGCTTGTGGCTTTGGTGTCTTGAAGGATGGAGCCTCTGCTATCAATGTAGAAGGCGGTGGACTTGCTCCTCTCAGGACTGGTGGAAGACACACCACCTCAATGCACAGAAACTGTTATGTTCTGGAGCAGCAGGATGGACCAATGAAGCCAAAAGCAATGATCCAAGCATTATTTGCCTCTTGCACAAACATTTTGATGAAAACATGAGAACAGATAGAACACTTTCAGGTTTTTACAAAAAACCCCAAAAGTCCAGAAATTTGAAGGCAATTGAAGAATTTTTCAGGCTTTTCCTCCCCTATCTTAGCAAAAAATAGTAAATGTAAAGTCTTCTGTGTTGAGTAGAAAGGAAGGAGAAGCCCTTCCCATTTCTTTGTCTCTGGCCAAGGGGCATTTGCGATCACTTGCTGAGAGTCCTTCTCTCTCTGGCTGGCACACAGAGGGAACAGAGGCTCTCCAGAGCACTCTGAGTGACTACTGTGTCTCAGTAAGATGGCAAAGCCCTGCCTTTGTGAGGATGAACGGCATCTGCCATTTTAGTCTGTACTCTAGGAGCTCACAACTGCCTGAGCAGCTCACTCTGCTGGGCAGAGAGAACCACTGGAGCTTTTGGAGAGACTGAGTCTCCTCTGAGCTGGGGGGAAGGCAGAAATCACAAGCAGGGGTACATGGTGGCATGGACCAGTGTGTGTCCTGGGAACATCCACAGGAGAATGGGCATCCCTGAGGCAGCCAGAACATCTTGTCCTTGGCAAGCTTTTTGCCTGCCAGAGTCAAGAGAATGGAGCTGAACACCTCCACCTTCATCCATGGCCTCCCTCCTCCTTCTTTCACTGGCATTCAATTCAGACATATACTAAAAGAAAGAGCTGTCTGTTGAAATAAGAGCTGCTTTCCCAGCTCCCAGAGGAGCCTCTGATGTGACCTGCAAGGTGTTGCAATCCCTCTCTGCCACTGGCCTGCCTGTTTCTCGCCACACACGCACACACCTTTCTCCACCTCCCACAGTGCTTACCACAAGCATTTTGGTAGAACTGCCCTTGTCATATAAATCTAAACATAATTCTCTCTTTCCTGTTAAGCTAAAGAAAATAAACGTGTAGGGCTGTTACTGGAAGCCAAGCTGTAGGACTGCCCTAAATTCTCTTCTTATTGAGTCTGGGCTGAAAATCACTCAATTCTGCTGAGGACACACATCTATGCTTGCACACACAGGGAGGGAAGGCAGGAGGTGGGGTTNGAGAGGACGCGGTGTGTATAAATATCTCCAGCTCTCTAGATAGTCGGCAGATTTATTCCGCTGCCAAGCCTGCAGAAAATTGACTTGTTTCATGGAGGCAGGCTATTGACACATTACCGCAAGGAGGGTTAGGAGAGAAAGCGGTGCGGCTGGCGCCCCTCTATTATACGATAATGTAATCAGCATTGTGGGAAATGACTGTGGGTAAAATGGCATCGCTGACATTTATATTAGAGGATATTGATGGCAGGAACTGTGACCACATCTATCGTACCTCCCGTTTGCCAGGATTGACACAGACGGCTCTTGTTGGCTGGATTTCCTCTCTCTCTCTCTCTCTCTCTCCTTCCTCTTAGCTCTGTTGCTCACTGCTGTCACTGCAGATAGATAATTGAAAAATGGCTCTCACCTTTCCAGCAAACAGGAGTGGTTCAGGCAATTACTGCAGAGGTTATCTACTCAATCTCGAGGCCTCTTCTCTGAGAGAGATTCAGAGGAAATTGGATTTTACATGGATGTTTTATTCTGCAAGGGCTTTAGTATAAATAGAGGCAAGGAGACACCAGCAGACTGCACGGCTGAGAATCACATGCAGAAGGGTAGACCAGGGTTTTGGCAGAGGGGCTTGGCTTTAGATGTGGTGAGAACACCATGCTGTGGCCCTCTGCAGAATTTCTGATCTTGATTTGTTTGTTCTCAGGTTGCTGTTGATTTTTTTGTTGGTTGGTTGGTTGGTTTGGGGTTTGTTTTTTGGTTTTAGTTTTGTGTATGTTCCTCCCCCACCCCTCCAACACCCCCACCCCCCCCCCCAGGTTGTTTCTTTTTTTTAATGCTTTTTTTTAAAGGTGGAGGCTAGAAGAGGTTATCCTCTCCCCGCAGCTACCTGGTTATGTTTTTTCCCTGGAATCTGAAAATAAGAAGGAGTCATTCCCAAAGGAAACAAAGACAGACAGATGGGAAAATTCTCTGAAGATGTGGGGGGGCAGAAGAGAGTGAAATGTATCAAAAGAGCTCTGGAAACTGTCCGGTTCTTAAAGGAGGGAATATTACCTAAAGGCCTATTGCTCATGAGCATCCTGAAAGAGTTAGGTCTTGAACTGTTCAGCTATATGAGAGGCAAAAACATACCCATGGTCCTTCAGAACACACTGTAATGCCAGGCTTTGGGCCATGCTCAATGGGAACCCAGCCCTTGAAAGCGATTTACAGCAGGTATCCTTGCCCTCAGAAACTGCTGAGCTGGGGATGTCAGAGAAGGACCTTGAGAGTCTTGGTGGCCTTGACAATTTGGTGTTGCAAGAGGAGAAACAGCACCACACAGGTTTCAACACACATGTAGAGGGATGTGTACGTGGGGTGATCACACATGGCCTTTGCTTAGAAACCTTCATGGGAATTCTCTTGCTGGAAACCTGGTCATGCAAAAATAGGGCATTATTGTTGCTGCTGTAGGACCCTTAAAACTGTTTCATGGATAAGTAAGACATGTCACTGTCCAGGGTTGTTGGTAGAGCACCTTTCATCTGCACTAAACTCACTTTAAAATGACATTATAAAGAGGAAAAAAAAAAAAGGAAAGTTTTTTTTCTCAGTGGCTTGGCAAGCCTGGTTGCTGAGGTAGTTTTGTCTGGAGGAGTCTGGGTCATGCAGCCTGTTCCTACTGCTGCTTGGTGAGCACAGAGGAAGGATGTGAGGTGGCCCACAGAAAGACTCAGCAGATGCACCTTGTGGTGAGAAAGGCAGAGCAAAGTGGGACCCGCTAGGAAGAGTTTGGGCACAATTGATTCCCCACTTGAGGAATTACACATTTTTTTCAGAGGCAATAAAAAATGTGTGGGTTGAGCAAAGTGCCCTTGTGCCATCCCTTGCTGGGCTTCACTCCCAGCCAGCGGAGGATGCACAGGGACACAGAGCTTAAACTGTTAGCCCAGGTGGAAGCAGTGGGGCTAGATTTGCACAGTGTAGCATCAGACAGTCTCATCGACCTCTTGGCTGTCTCCAGCAGAGAGTTTTGCTGTGTTTGTGGGTGCTGGCCCCCACCCCTGGGTCTCCACAACCTGCTATGCACTGCAGTCCTGCTGTCCATCACCAGCTTTTTCGCACTCTCCTCTGCCTGTCCCCTGATGTCAGTGCTAGAGGTGCTCATCTCTCTTGCTGATCAAATCATTCCTGACGTGCACAGCAGCAGCTTCTTCCTTGCTGAAAATCTGTCTCCAGGGTCCTAGGAGAGGTCCTGCTCTCTCTTCCCCATGCAAAAAGAAGGCAGCGATGGGGGAGGATAGGGAGTAGGGGGCTAGAACAGCGTCTCTCACTCCTCACACCAATTCTCCCCATGATACTGAAAGACAGAGGGCTCCCACAGTCTGTTGCCTATTCTGGCAGTGGATGCAAGGCTAGAGATGAAGCCAGACGGCTTTGAATGAGCAGCAAAGCCCATGCTTTCAAGCAACAGAGGATATGAGTTACTGGGGCACAAACCTAAGGCAGGAGCCACTGTTAACTTTCCTGGAGATCCCTGAATCTGGGAGAGATGTTTTCCGGGAAGCCAAACACAGGTAATGTGGCCAAGCTTTAGCTGAAACCTTACAGCACAAGGCTGGCAGGTCAGGAGTGGGAGAGGTAGGCCAGGACAAGTAAGGTTTTGTGCTTGTGCTCCTTCCATATCAGCTGTGGATTTCCACCGGTGTCCATGAGAAAAGGCCTGGTCTCCTGCATTGGAACCCCAAAGCATAGTCAGTCATGTTCAGTAGAAATAGGTGGCCAAGCCCTCTGAAAATGTCTCTATTAAAAAAATTATATATATATAGATATATATATAAGAAGAAGAATAAAGTATGCACGGGAGCAAGCCTGTGAAGTTAATATTTTCATCTTGCTTCTCCTATCTTTTGTAAGGAAAGAAAATGCTGAGCTTCTATGATGCAACAAAGCCCTGCCTTCTCTGAAGAATGACAGAAGTCTGCTTTTTGAGCTGCAAATGATAGACTGGCAGAGGGTAAGTGGTCCAGCTATGAGGAAAAATCTGTTAAAAAAAAAAAATCAGCAAAAAATTTCAGATCACAGTGAAATAAGACACTGGCTTCATTTCCTTCTGAAATTTTTCATTTAAAGAAAAAGGCATTGAAACGCTGCTGAAATGACATTTTTGACAAAGTGCCATTTCCCAGCATGACCTCTTAGACCCACTCACACCAGTGCTGCTAACTAGTTCCGTGTTCATCAAAGCCTGCAGGAGTGGAGAGCAGCACACTGTGTGCTGATGAGCAGAAAGTCTTTGGCTTTTTCTCTGCCAGCACCTCATGGATCTAAGTCTCAGAGCAGCTTCCATTAGAGATGTTCAGGTTGGGCTAGTGGTATCTGTAATTTCAAGGCCGCAGAAGAAAAGGTAGCGACTTGAAGAAGCTTCACAGACATCAAGAACCTCTTCTTGTGGGTGCCATTTATTCCTGAGGATTGCTTGCTCCTGACAAGCTTGTAGCAACACAACCCTGGAAGGGAATCAGTGTTCCAATGCCAGCAAGATTTCCATCTCCAAGCTTGTGGTCTCAGTGGACAACTCTAAGTCAGCACATGAAGAAATGCTTTCACTGCCAGGGTAGGAGATAGAGTGTGCTGAGAAACACAGACGAGACAGCAAGGATCCTGCCTTGCCTGCTTTCCAAATGAGGAGTGGATGCATGCCCAGGGTGGGGCAAGAGACCACACTGCTGACACAGCTGAAGGTCTTTGTGATGGACCACACTAGGCTGTGAACACCACAAAAAGCCCCCTAATGTATCTAAAAGCCTAGCAGCTTTGCTGAGTATCTTGGTTCATTGCTTTCTCTGTAACCCCTGTAATTGCCCTGGCTATGGAATTTGCTTTCATTACTTGGCCTAGATTGCTGTGGACTGTTATTGCCTGCTCGCAAATAGCTGCTGTGTTCCACCTTGAAAGAGACTACACTCCACAAAGGTGGTGAGAAGGCTTTGCTGTTGCCTAAATAATCCTTCCTAAAGTGAGATGGATGTCATGAGACTTAGTCTCCTTTAAAAGCTTTGGGCTCCTTGGATGGAGGACTACAATATTATTTTATTAGCATTACCAGAATTGTTAGTGGTATTACTAATATCAATCTTATGATAGTCATAATATCTGCTGATGATCAAAAGTGATGAAGCCTGGGTAGTTAGCTGAAACGCTGGGTCTCAGACCACATGCCAGAAGGTTCCCTGGTGGGTGTGTAGCTGTAGTCCACCAATGATCTCGGCCCCGCTGTAGGAGAGGAAATAAGGCCTGGAGATCTTGTACAATGCAAGACACAAGTATGTGGCTGCTTTAGAGACAGTTGTCTCCAATATTATCCTGCTGTGGTGAGACCTTCACCTTGGATCTCTGCAGCCTCAGAACATAAAGAGGGTCCTCTAAATTGCTTCCAATTAAACATGTTTACAGACACAGCATGGGTGAGCTTGAGTGAACATATTCAGCAGACAGGGAATAGCTGATCACAGGATCACAGGACGTTAGGGGTTGCAAGAGACCTCCATAGATCATCGAGTCCAACCCCCCTGCCAGAGCAGGACCATCGTGCAGGTTGCACAGGAATGCATCCAAACAGGTCTTGAAAGTCTCCAGAGAAGGAGACTCCACAACCTCTCTGGGCAGCCTGTTCCAGTGCTCTGTGACCCTTACAGTAAAGAAGTTCTTCCTCCTCTTGACGTGGAACTTCCTGCGTTGTAGTTTATACCTATTGCTCCTTGTCCTGTCACACAGCAGAGCTGAGCAGAGCCTGTCCCTGTCCCCTCCCTCTTGACCCCCAGCCCTCAGATATTTATAAACATTGATTAGGTCCCCTCTCAGTCTTCTCTTCACCAGACTAAAAAGCGCCAGGTCCCTCAGACTCTCATAAAGCAGTGCTCCACTCCCTTAATCATATTCATAGCCCTCCGTTGTACTCTCTCAAGTAGATCCTTGTCCCTCTCAAACTGTGGAGCCCCAAATTGAATGCCATATTGCCGGTGAGGTCTCTCCAGGGCAGAGTAGAGGGGAAGGAGAACCTCTCTTGATCAGCTGAGTGCTCCCATCAGCGAGTGTTCCCAGCACCGATCACTGGGGGCTCACACGGGGCATGGAATTGCTGCAGCCCAGGCACCCAGGGGGGCATGAGAGAGAGATCAGCACCTTGGCATGGCCTCCGACTGAATGGATGAAGAAACACTTATCTCCCCCCCGCCCCGCTCACCCCTGTATTTGCAGATACATTTGCTCAGCCGCAGGGTGAACCCGTTTGGAGGCACTGAGAAGGTTCTGCGCTTTGCTCAGTTTGTGTTTAACCTCTCCTCATGTCCTTGTCCTGGCCGTGCCACCCTCCCGCTCCCGACCAGACCATCTTTCAAGCTTTGCTTTCATTCCCACCTCTCTTGATATGCATTACATCCGCCCTGGGGGATGTAGGAAGGAAGGTGGGAAGGTTTCATGGCACTGATCAATAACTCTTTCCTGCCCAGTTAGGAACCCAACCCGCCCAGCTTTATTGCTGCAACCAGATCCTGGCTGGAGGCATGTTACGACAACCCGCCTGGGACGAGGGGGGCAGAAGAACAAATACCTCCCTAACAGGCATGACTTCAGCCCGCACATGCCCCACTCCCCGGATAGCTCCTCTGACAGAGGAAGCCCCCGCCAGGATTTACAAGTCCCAACCGCTTCCTGAAACCGCCACTGGTGCTTGTTATCTCACCCTCCCATCACCTGCATGGTCAGCTCCGGATCCCTGTTTGAAGCGAAAGGAGAGCCCTGGGAAGGAAGAGGAGGAGGTGTTTAAGTCCTGTTGATCTGGCCGTGTGGCTGAGGGACGGTAATGGACCCCCAAAAGTGGAATATCTGAGTGCTCCAGTCAAGTCTTTTTACTACCTGTGATGGAAAATGAGTGCCAGCTGCAAATCAGGGATTTCAACAGCCTCTCGAAAGCATGTCAAGCATTTTATGGCTGTAAATATGTTTAGGGTTTATCATAGGCTGCCCACTGATCTTTCCTGCATGAATGCAGTGGCCAAGCCCTGTTCCCACCCTGCCTTCAAGTGAGGAGGGGTCCCCACAAATTGATTGATTTTCAGATGGCAAATTGATTGGTTCCATCTGCTGCTTCTCTGCTTTCCTGCTCCTGAGCAAGGATTTAACCTCGTGTTGAGACAGAATGGAAGCTGATTCTGAAGGCAGCCCTATCCTGCAGTAGGTTGCAGCATATGTTGCAGAACTGTCAAATGTCACACACAGCAACACTCACCCCATAGC
The DNA here is from genome assembly GCA_013400475.1 of Tricholaema leucomelas. Classification (NCBI taxonomy): domain Eukaryota; kingdom Metazoa; phylum Chordata; class Aves; order Piciformes; family Lybiidae; genus Tricholaema lacrymosa; species Tricholaema leucomelas. Next base: position 47,434 of record WAAF01001364.1, read on the forward strand.
TCCCTCTGCAGCAAGACTGGGCTCTCCCAGTCCCAGTACTGAGCTCTGGCCTCCCCCATCCTACAGTACTCAACATACGCAAACCCCACACCTTCATGAGAGGAGCACTCCCATCATCCAGTCCCATGCTGGGTCTTGAGAAAGCAGGCTGAGTAATGGGAGCTGGGCCTCCTGGAGGTTAGGAAGCTGCCACAGCCAAGACACAGCAATGTGGCTTTGCAAACCAGCGCACAATCACACAGTGTCACAGTATCACCAGGGTTGGAAGAGACCTCACAGATCATCAAGTCCAACCCTTCACCACAGAGCTCAAGGCTAGACCATGGCACCAAGTGCCACGTCCAATCCTGCCTTGAACAGCTCCAGGGACGGCGACTCCACCACCTCCCTGGGCAGCCCATTCCAGTAGCCAATGACTCTCTCAGTGAAGAACTTTCTCCTCACCTCAAGCCTAAATTTCCCCTGGCACAGCTTGAGGCTGTGTCCTCTTGTTCTGGTGCTGGCTGCCTGAGAGAAGAGAGCAACCTCCTCCTGGCTACAACCACCCCTCAGGTAGTTGTAGACAGCAATAAGGTCTGCCCTGAGCCTCCTCTTCTCCAGGCTAAACAATCCCAGCTCCCTCAGCCTCTCCTCGTAGGGCTGTGCTCGAGGCCTCTCCCCAGCCTCGTTGCCCTTCTCTGGACACGCTCAAGCATCTCAATGTCCCTCTTAAACTGGGGGGCCCAGAACTGAACACAGTACTCAAGGTGTGGTCTAACCAGTGCAGAGTACAGGGGCAGAATGACCTCCCTGCTCCTGCTGACCACACCATTCCTACCATTCCTGATGCAGGCCAGGATGCCATTGGCTCTCTTGGCCACCTGGGCACACTGCTGGCTCACGTTCAGGTGGGTATTGATCAGCACCTCCAGATCCCTTTCTGTTTGGCTACTCTCCAGCCACTCTGACCCCAGCCTGTGTCTCTGCATGGGGTTGTTGTGGCCAAAGTGCAGCACTCGGCACTTGGACTTATTGAACGCCATCCCGTTGGACTCTGCCCAGCTGTCCAGGTGGTCGAGGTCCTGCTGCAGAGCCCTTCTGCCCTCCAGCCCAGCAACATCTGCCCCCAGCTTGGTGTCATCTGCAAACTTGCTGATGACTGACTCGATGCCCGCATCAAGGGGCTCTCCTGAAGCCTGGGCACACTGGCCGTTGGAAGGGACATCTCTTGGCTTTGCGTTTTTGTATTCTCTGCAGTGCAACATACTCGAGATAAACCAGGAGTTAACCTTGCAGCAGAGCAGTCAAATTGTCTGCTCCAAGCATGACTAGCTACACTGATCAGTGCAAAGAAAGCAGCAAAGGGATAATGGTCTTCCACGGCGAGAGCTCTTTCTGCCAGCAAAGGTGTTCGTTTAGGTCTCTCTTCTTACATTTGCTTGCACTTACATTTCTAAACCCTGCCATTATTCTTTTTTTAGTTTGTAAATATGTAAAGGCTGAGTGCCAAGAGGAACCAGACTCTTCCCAGTGATGTCCAACAACAGGACAAAGGGCAATGGGTGGAAATTGAGGCATAGGAAATTTCATTTAAACATGAGGAGGATTTTTTTTTCACTGCGAGGGTGACAGAACACTAGAACAGGCTGCCCAGAGGGGTTGTGGAGTTTCCTTCTTTGCAGATATTCAAAGATCTGCCTCAATGTGTTCCTGTGTGATCTGGTCTAGGTGCCCCTGCTCTGGCAGGGGGTTGGACTAGATGATCTTTGGAGGTTCCTTCCAGTCCCTAACATTCTGTGATCTCACACCTTTGAAGCATCCTCCTTTCTGTCAGAATTACTTGAAACTGTCCAATAGTTTCCATAGGAAACCTGAAGCTAAACTCCAAAACTGCAGACTTTTGGGCAGTAACTATAAATGACAGACACTGGAGCTGGGGACAAAAGCATTTGGCTTGTAGGAGTAATATGTATTGCTAGCCAGTGGGACAGGCCTGTTCCCAAATTCTGTAGCAGATGACTACATCTTTATATATATAAGACCACGTCTGACTATTCTCAGCAAGACTTCTTGAAGGAACTCTCTCCATGTGCTTGCCAAAATGGTAATGTAGTCTTCTTACCACGCAGCAAAAGAAAAGATTCCCCTAGAAAAGCAACTACAGTTGATGATTTTGCTTTTTATCTACCCTCCTTGCTGCACCTCACTCCTGCGGGCTCCATTATGGTGTGGCAGGGTTGTGGACACCATGGTAGCATCGGCTGGGTGCTGAGAGGCTTGCTAGGCAATCACAGCCAATCTAACTCTGTTCATTAATGCACCCAGCAGGATATTGCTGTCTTCACTCTGCTCAGCTGTCAACCATTTCCTTTAGCACTGGTGGCTCACAGCCTGTCCTCCTGTCCACCATCCGGGTGGGTCTCCTCTCTTTGCTCTCAACTCAGGTTGCTTAAAGGATCTTCTTTGTCCCTGCTTGAGCAACAGATCCATGTGCCATGCACACCTCAGCTGTCCAGGTCCTTCCATTCAGCTGCTTGTTTAATTTTTCCTTTCTATTGATTAATTTCAGTTCTTCCTGTTGTGCTCATATAATATTTTCAAGCTTTCTCTGCCAAAATAAGAAGGACATGGAAATTTCCCTGCAGTGTCCTGGTCCTAAGAATTTGAAAGTCATCATTGCTGGGGAGAGTTGAGTGTGTACATCAGGAAGAAGGAAGAGTAAAGAAGTGAAAGGAGGAGAAGAACTGGAGTAAATCTGAGGAGCTCCAATGAAGGACAAGGCCTGCTATCATGTCACCTCCTGAGGGAACAGGATGTGAAGTCCAAGGTGGAAGAACCACACTCCAAATACATCTGGGGACAGAGAGGTTGTGAGTCGGTTCCTTCTGAGTGCTGTGATAGCTCTCGTACTATCACAGAATCCCAGAATGTCAGGGGCTGGAAGGAACCTCAGAAGATCATCTATTCCAATCCCTCTGCCAGAGCAGGATCACCTAGACCAGATCACACAGGAATGCATCCAGGTGGGTTTTGAATATCTGCAGAGAGAGAGACTCCACAACCCCCCTGGGCAGCCTGTTTCAATATTCTGTCACCCTCACAGTGAAAAAAAATCCTCATGTTTACATGAAACTTCCTATGCCTCAGTCTCCTCCCATTGCCCCTTGTGCTGTCATTGGACATCACTGAGCAGACCCTGGCTCCATCCTCCTGTGCCATGGCCACCATCTTGACTGACCCACCAACTGGTGACTGACTCTAGGAGCACATCCCCCAGACATTTTATCTCAGAGTTCACTGTAGAATCACACTGTCCATGGCATGGGTGCCAAGGAAGGGCTGTAGTACCCCAGGGTGCCTTGGTTCTGTGTGTGTTGGCCTTACTATGAGGAGCAGATCATAGAGTCCAGCCTGGGGTCCCAGTGTGGACGCCCATCCCCTTGTATACTCCTGCTACCATCTGCTGGAAGGAATCAGCCTGCGCACTCACCTGCCAGACGTTGGGAGACATAACCGGGACAGCACAGTGCAAGGATGAGGGCAGTACTGCAGTGAACCTGCCCACTCACTGCCTTCCCACCCTGTGCTCAGGGGACCAGGACACCTAAGTCTCTCTCCTACCATGTGGCTTCCTGCATGTTGTTTAAAGGCTGCAGTTGTGGAGAGATTCCTTAGCTCTGGCACTGCCTTGCTCCACAAAACAGACATTGCTTTTGTCTGTACCTTCATTTCCCTTCTGCTACTTAAAACATCAGCCCCTGGTGTTGATCAACCCCCCTCCATTTGACTTACTGTGACTGTAAATATTGTCCCTTCCTAGACAGGCGCCATTAGCTTCAGCATGTTCCTATCCCTGCTCCTCCCCACCATTCCGAGTTCCCATTGAGCAGTGCTCCCCTGACACAGAATAACAGTCATGCCTCGAGTAGGACACGTGGGCTGCTCATCTCTGACTGTCTGGGGGTGAAAAAAAAAATACCAACAGTGCCAAAAGCCAAAATATCAGCTCACCACGCTCTCCTGTGCAAGCTGGGCCAGGGACCAAAGACAGTCAGTAGCAGGCTGGAAGCTTGTGCATTTTTGTTATGGGTTGTTGAACAAACCACACAGTTTCACCCTACAGGGTATCATAAATAAACAATGAAAAAGCAGAGAAGTGAAAAGGAAAAGTATTTGCCTGCAAAAAATGTGCCACAAAGTAAATGAGTCAGAAGGACATGGGCTGCACTGTGCAGGGCCTGCTCTGGCTAAAAGTAATGTGTTTATAAGGTAGGGAAAGTGATTTAAGAGGCTGCAGGTAAACACAGACTCCCACGTACCATTCTGGGGAAAAGTGGCAGAATAAATATGCAAATCCTTCTTATGTGACAGGTAGGATGGTGGAAATGATTATGAAATAGACCTGTCGAAGGCTGATTAATAATTTATCCTCAAATGGAAGTTAATTCTTGGCTGAGCAGTGAGGATAATAAGGCTGAGGGATCAATAAGAGCATTTACAACTCTGTAAAATGCATTTACAAGTGCAAGAAGATGGGTTGCTCTGTGGCCATGCCTTGCATGAGCTAGGAGAGAGAAAAGGGAGAGCACAGGACAGTGATTGTGCAGCAGTGGTCATGCAGTCAGGTCTGGAGAGGAAGCTGGGCATTGGCAGATGCTGAGCTGAGCATCAGCTCAGGATCACTACATCAATCTGAATGATCCTCCACTGTTAATATGTGCCTTGTCAACCCATGGAAGACACATTAACTAAGTCCAATCACTTATGAAGGTTCCCATAATGAATGCAGTGTTGGCAGAGCAGTTCAGTGGTGCCTTCAGCCAGAACACAACTGTCCTCAGGGATGCAGAAGTGACTGCCTGGGACACTCTGCTGGCCCATGCACACAGAATCAGAGAATCAGAGAATTGAAAGGGTTGGAAGGGACTTCAAGGATCATCTAGTGCCAACCCCCCCCTGCCATGAGCAGGAACACCTCACACTAGATCAGGTTGCTCAGAGCCCCATACAGTGTGGCCTTAAACACTTCCAGGGATGGGGCTTCCACTGCCTCCCTGAGCAACCTGTTCCAGTGTCTCATCACTCATATGGTGAAGAACTTCTTCCTAACATCCAATCTGAATCTACCCGCTTCTAGTTTTGCTCCATTCCCCCTACTCCCTGACATCCTAAAAAGCCCCTCCCCAGCTTTCCTGTAGCCCCTTCAGATACTGAAACCCCACAATAAGGTCTCCTTGGTGCCTTCTCCTCTCCAGATTGAACAGTCCCAACTCTCTCAGTCTGTCTTCATAAGAGAGGATCTCCAGCTCTCTGATCATCCTCGTGGCCCTTCTCTGGACACACTCCAGAACATTCACACATTTCTTTTAATAGGGGCTCTAGAACTGGCCACAGTACTCCAAGTGGGTTTCTCACCAGAATGGCCTAGCTAGTCTACCTCTTCACCATCCCTGCAGTGTCCACACATGTCTAGGGAACTTACCCTGATCTTACACAGACGCAAAAAAAAAGTTAAATGTATGTGCCTCAGATTTCAAATCATATCCTCAGTGAGATCCATTGGACAGGTTCATTGTTTGTCCACCCCAGCTTCTCTGGGCAGTGGAGGAAGCTGCTACAGCACTGCTCTGGGAAGCAGCAAGGCTGAAAGTATCTTCACATGTCTTGGCTCAGAGCTAGCTGTAGGTCTCTCTGCCTTGACGTAGCTGAGAACAGGGGTCTCTCAGCTTGGCCCATGAAGGCTATGATCCACAAAGAGGCATGAGTCCATGACACGTCATTGTCACCAACAACTTTCAGCCTGTGGTCTGTATGCTTCCAAAATGTTGCTGAAAAGCCATGGGGCCACAAATGATGAAAATCCACATTCCCCCGGCAAGGTTTCCTTCAGGGTTTCCTCTGTAATTAGGGCAGTGACATTTGGGGGTAGCAAAGGGAGGTGAGAAGGCAGTTCCCACTAAAGGGTGTGCCTGATACCAAGGCCTTGCCTGCCTTCGGCAGAGAGTACAGAATAGTAGGTTTGCACAGATTTCCTCTTAGTACTGTTCAACCCCTCAGGGCCTTTGGCAGAGTCTCTCCAGCCCCCGGATGGCATAGTTTGTCCTAGCCGAATGGTTCGACAGAGGGAACACGAAGGGAGAAATGCGAGCTGGAGGGACCCTGATAGACAGTCTTGCAAAGCAGCTCTCCCCAAACCCTCCCAACAGATGGGTGTCCAACCTGCTTGTAAATACTGCCAGTGAAAGAGGCTCCATCCTTTCCTGACAGCTTGTTCCAGGGTTTGTGTATGCTCAGAGGTGAAATAGTTTCCTAACATCTGACCTAAATCATCTCTGCTGCAAATGGAGCCTTATCTTGTCTCCACGTTGAATATGGAGAGCAATCCATGCTTGTCCTTGTATAAAAACCTTTTATACCAGAATATTTTTTACCTGCTGCCTTCTGGTCCTTTCCTTTTTGGACAAAACAAATCCAGTTCCCTCAATTTTCCTTTCAAGGTCAGATTTTCCAAAGTGTTTGTCTTTGTTAGAGAGTGATGCTGAGAATGGCACACGGCCCCCTGGATGTCCCACCTGCTGTGAGCAAAGAGGAATAGTTAGCTCCAAAGTGTGCTTCTGATCTCCCTTCTCAAAAGGGCATCTAGCAAGACTTCGTGAGAAACAGAGAAGGGCTTGCAAGGATGGTCAGAGAATTACTGCCAAGCATGAGCTGAGACCCTTCAGCTGGTGGAAGACTAGAAGCAGGCTAAGCGATGGAGGTGACTGTTATTGAACAGGTAAATAAGGAATGACCACTCACTGTTTCTTTCAACACAAGAATCAGGGCTGCCAAGTGAAAGCAGCAGGAGAACAAATGGAAAGATAAACTCTTTGTGTTGTGTACAGCTAACCTAAGAGAATCTTTCCCTTGGGATGTTAGCTGTATAAGGTGGTTGAAAAAGTAACTGAAAAAAAAATGCCAGGGGGAAAATCCACAAGAACTGTATTAAACACAAACCCAGAGTGTCTGGCTGAGGAAATCCCCTCTCAAAGGTCACTGGAGACTGAGAAACTATCCTAACACATCAACTCTCTTCTTACACACTAGGCATCCTCTCAGACATGGTGCAAGCCTGTGCGGACCTTAGTTCTGACCTGATAAGGCTTCTCCTGCTCTAGCTCACACTGTGCCTCTGCTGAGTATCTCAGAATGCTGTTTGCTTTAGTGAACAGGCCTTCTAAAAAATGGGTACAGCATTAGCTGTCACAAAAGCACTTGACTGATTCAGGTCATCTAGAGCCTCTCAATATCTATAGAGAGAGGGGACCTCAGAAATATGATAAAAGAGAGAGAAAGAGGGCATCAGTGCATCTTGTATAAACTCACATGAGGACAGATCAAACTTGGTCCCACTTAGGATTTTTTTTCTCTAGCATAGTAAACTGTGATGGTAAAACCATGGCTAAAGTGCATGCTGGGACACTGGGTCATGGGGAAGGTGACCTGCCTTGAAGTCTTGTGTGGCTACAGATTTGTTTGTGTCAGTGCCCCTGAACTTGAGGCAATTTACACTAAGATTTTGCACATCACACTTCAGCCAGGCTTGTGGTCAACTATCTGGAGCAAGGGTCCAAGCATCATGGATGGGTGAGGTCCAAAGCCAAGCAGAGTCTTGGCTCATCTGAATCAAGCTGTAGCTGTCAGTAACCGTGGCTTTAGTGTTTGTAGTTTAAGCCTGAAGAGAAAGAACGTAACTCTGTGAGACAATTCTTATCCTTTCTCAATGCTACCAAGTTTGGGACTGGAGTTCTCAAGAGTGAGAGGCCCTTTCTAGTATTACAATCCTGCCATGGACAAGAAGATGTTTGCTGTAGATAGACAATGCTTTAGAGGGCCTTGGTTTGTTAACAGTTTACTTCCATAGCAGCTCCTTCCAGGGAACATTGTAGACTGATTCAACACACTGCTCAGCTGTTGTGAGCAGAAGCTAATGACATCCAGAACTGAGCAGTTGAGAAGAACATGAGTTACTTGCAATGCCCTTCAGCCCTGTGTGTGGTGGCCTCACTGCTCCTTCCTCAGGAGAGATCACGGGTGACTTTGTCTGGTGCTGAGCCAAGACATAGGCTGTCTCCATGACATCTGGCTACCCACTTCCAGAGTGCTCAAAACCATTGAAGGTGATGTTTCCTGTGAGAGCAAGTATGGTATGTTTTCTGCTCTTATGGAGGCTGGTGGCAGTGGTGGGAGAAGGTCACTCCTTAAATTGCATAGGGGCCCAACACATGAAGTGAGAGGAAACGTGGACACAGATGTGGTTTTGCAACACTTTATTTTTACAGCCCTGCTTTTTCCCATCTTTCCCTCTAAGGCGTCTTGGAAGCCAAGACTGACACCTGCCAGGATGTGAGATGTCCAGACAAAATCAGAATGATCCTCTCCAAAGCTGGAGCAGAAGGGAACCAGCTTCAGCTCCTGCAGAGATCAAAGGGCCAGCTGGGTCTGGGATTGCAGGACTGGGCAATTCCCAGGTGTGGAAGACCAGCGAGGTGTCAGTCACGTCTCTGTGCACATGCTCCTGCAGACGCTCGGCGTATGACTTTGGGGCAGCTGGTGGCAGCTAAACCTTGGCCTGCACACCCCCTTCCTTGAGAGGCATGACGGAAAGGATTAAGTGGCTTGTAAGGTGACACGCAGTTGATCAGCTGTCAATGGCCTGGTGGGAGGGGAGGTGCTGAACTGGCTTTCCATCTCTGCCCTTGCCCTCCTGTCCTGTTGCTACTCAAAGCCAGAAGCCTGTCCTCACTGGAGCTGGGGGAACAGCAGCTCCTATACAAGCCACCTGCCTTTCAGGACTCACCTCTATGTTCTTTTCTCTCAAGAGGGAGAAGATTTCTCCCTCCAGCCTCTTCTTTGTGTCTCAAGCAGTGATGCCTTCAGTAGGGTGCCTCCAGGAGATGAAGGTGCAGAGGATGTATGGGGTCAGGTAGATGCCATTCAAGCACAGATGTGCCCATTTGATGGAAAACAACTAAAGTGCCTCTGCACATGCCTGTCTCCTTTCTATCCTTGCAGCCTTGTGGCAAGGATTCAGCATTGCTCAGAAGAGGAGTGACCTACAGCACAAATCTTCTCCTGCTTCAGTCCCTCTGTGTCTGCCCACTGCAGGAACACAGGAGCCAGACTTGTCCAAATGTAGCTCAGCTCACACAAAGAGATTAACTATCACATATCACAGCCTAATGGACAGAAATTCCACTATTGCATATCACAGCCCAGTGGGCAAAGGCTTGAGGATAGCCCTTGCCTGGCCATTAGGGAGAGAAGTCTGTGTGTTGAAGGTGTGAGCATCACTGATTTTGATCACGTCTTCCTTATCTTGAGTCAGTTCTACTGTGTTTTTTTTTCCCCAACATGGCACACAGAAACATAATAGGACCCTATCACCCTCTGGGGGTGCCAAAGAAAGCTATATGGGGAGCTTTCCTGCAAGCACAAGTGGCTCCAGCATCTTCCTGCAAACCTTCCTTCAGCCTCACTGCTCTATCTTTCTTCCTACTGTCACCCCCCTCAGCAGGCATTTCCAGATGACTCCTATGCCCTTCACTGGACCAACTCTTGTCCCCGTCATTGGGATGCCAGCACATGGCAGGGGCCTAACAGCAAAGGGAATCAGGATTAGCAGCTCCAGAGTTATCTCTGTATTTTCACATGCCCTTCCTGCCCTGCTACTGCTCTGCAGCCTTCCCACACGCCAGTGACACCCAGAATTTCTGTAACACTTATTCCTCTCATAGGGAGGCAAGAGTGGGCAGGGAATAAATATATGAGATTAGTTCAAGTGACTGGTCAGAGCTGAGGCTGGCCAGATTTTTTCCATCACATTAGTTCACATCCCTGCAACACCTTAGAGAACCCACTGAGGCCAGGCACTCTGCATTGAACAAGTGCATCTTCACCTGCAGAGTTTTTCAAGCAGAAAACCCACTTTTTTATTGTCTAGTCTCCACTGCTGGCTCAGGGGCAGTTACTGAGCTTTACCCTTCCCAGAGCAGATGATAGGAGACATCAAGGTGCTAGTCAAGTGATGGAGCATGGAGCAAGGCACGAGGCTGCTGCTGCTGGCATGGAGACCACCTCCTGCAGTCTTCATTAGCTTTGTTCACTGCTATATCACCTCTAGTCTTCAGTCTTATTCAGGATGCTGTATGGCAGGCATGGTTGCATCAGTGCTAGAATCATTGATTCAGTAGTCGATGTCAAGATGCAGGAGAAATACTTGGTGCTGGAGACAAGTGATATCCAAACCGGCTGTAGAGCGGGAGAGGAGGCTGCATATTTAATCCTTGAGGCTCGACATCCTGGCACTGCCCTGTAACAGGACTCCCTTCATTGTGAGAGCCCACTGCTGAAGGCTTAAACCAAAAGGAGTGAAAAGCCTCATGACTGGCACCAGTAATGGAAAAACAAAAAGCATCTTTAAGCGGCATCTCTAGCGGAAAATCCGTCATTGAAATGGAAAAAATCCAGACCAGTCCATCTAGAGAAGAAAGCTCAGAGAGCGCTGCTCTGTTTAAATATATACGTATATCTCCATGAAGGTCCCCCAGTGGCTGCATCGCTGTCCTGCCAGAGGTGATGGAGGAGCAGGAGGGAGCAGGTGCAATACAAACCTGACAACATTAGAGGGAGCTTTGGGAAGGGGTCTGGGAAGAGTCGGAGACAATAACTAGATGTAAATTACATTTCGTGAGTTTGTTTAAATAAGGGATCCAGTTTAATCCCGTTGACTGTTTGTTTAGTGTACAGCTGAAAATTAGCATCAGCAATTTTATGCAGGCTAATAAATTTAAGCCATTACTCTCTCCATCTGCAGCTTCATTCATATAGTTTAAGAATTAAAGCGATTTCCCTGCAAATTTCTAAGGCTCAGTAATCTGCTCCATAGAATGTAAATAGGAAGTGCCTGAAGGCCCAGAGTGTTGGTCTTATAAAGCCTTCCCTCTCCTTCCTCCTCTTCTCACACATCTCAGGTGGAGGTGGTGCAAGATGCCCGACACAGGGAGCAAATGCGGATACCAGGCTGTGGAACCTGACTGCCTACTGATGTTCTGCGGCCGGACACAGCACCCATCAGCTAGGGAAAGAAAGCCCTTCGCACTGGGGCGTTGGTGTGGGTGCCGCATCGTGCTCCGGGGCGGCTGCAAGGAAATCAATCATCTTTATTGTTCTTCGCTCCTCCGATCCGAGTGGAACATTCCTCCTAAAGAGAAACTTGTTATCCTCCCCAGCAGTGTCCCTGCCGAATTCCTGGCATCGGCGGCTATAAATAACCGCTGGTACATGAGAACAGCATGTGGGCAAGGCTCCCAGGGACCGCGGGCAGCACGGGGCCATCCTGCACGCACAGCGGGCCCTGCCGTCAGGCTGCGGGGAGGGCTTTGCAGCAGGCTGGGAAGGTGATTTTACTCATTCTTAGCTTAAAAGCCAAGGCAAAAGAAGTTAGAAACTTCAGGAAAATCAGCTAGCCGGGTGTTCTGACTTTGGGGGGTGTTTAAGCTTGGCCCGTCTAGCTGAGGCAGGGACAAAGCTGCAACAACGATCTACACCTTCCAGGATTTTACAGCCTTGAAACATGGTTGGAACGAAGATTTAGAAAAATCTCTTTTGTTTTGTTTTGTTTTGTTTTCTTTAAGAATTGCTGAAGTGTTCCATCCCAAGTCAGGATAAAATCCACTGCAAGTCACAGCAGTCTCCTTCCCATCCCCAGAACTACATGGTCAAAAACCTGGATGAGTACTTTCTTATGTGCAACTTTGAGCCACTGAGTTTCAATTTTAAACCTATTTGCAGTTTGAAAGAAAAAGCTCATTTTAAGCAGAAAACAATCTTTTGTTGTTGTTGTAGTAGAGCAAATTATTTCAAAATGTTTATGCTTTTTTTTTTTCTTGATAAAATAGAAAATATGTCTAAACCAAACCGTTAAATAGTTGAATTCCAGCAAATCAAGAGATAACATTAATAAAATACTATTCTGCTTAGGCAAGGCATCTCTGTTTTACAGTCAAGGAGTCAAGTCATTATGTAAGAGTTTTTTTGTGGCAAGGCAAGAAGGTGTTTAGAGGAAATTAAGATGTGGAAAGGCAAAAGTGTGATGGATGCTGCACAAAGATACACCAAGAAATACCTTCCTGGGAGAAATCCATGCTTGTAAATGAAAAAAACATTTGGCTACAAAGAACTGAAGCTCTGGGATTTGGATGGGTATTGAGACTACCATTTTTAAAAGGTGATACAGAATCAAGCAGAATAAAGAGCTGCTCAGAGCTCTGCAAAGTGCAGAAGTTTGCAAAATCCAGAGGGGAGAAGGAAGGCTGAGAGTTCCAGATGTGCAGCACTTAATTAGAAATGTCCATCTTGTTCCCTCTCTCCTTTCACTGATTTCAAAACTATCTGCAAAGAAAAGTCCTCAAGGACCACTCATTTCAGATCAGATTAATTAATTTCATTTGTATGTCAAGGTTTAAAAGCATCATAAATGTTAAAACAATAAAGCCATGTCTAAACACCAAGCAGAGCAATCTCTGAAAATACAGAAGTGAGGTCATTAAATATTGACTAAACTTTTCCTCCAGATTTTCTTTCAGACTGGAATTCTGGTACAATGAGGCAAATCTTTTCAACGTTGGAAGAATAGACTGTTCTGACAGATTATTGTCCAGCAGAAATAATTTTAGATATCTTGCTCTAAGGCTGATTTTTTGAGCCCTCCAGAGCTATGTCACAGGGGAAGATGGAAGCTGATGGCATGCTTTGTCTGAACAGATCTCATTAGAGACACCCTGGCACACCAGCTCCTCATAAGCAAAATCATCAAGTTGCATTGCCACCGAAGTTGAGACAAACTGGATTGCTCCCAGAGGCCATGGGCACCACAGGCCAGGTGAGTATGGGTGGAAATGAGGTCCTGCAGGTAAGGATGAGTGGAAAAGTTTTTGATAGTGTACAAAATAGGTAATAAACTTTGCACTCTCCACTGGATACAAAAAGAGGAGATGAGAGAAAATCAGAAATCTGAATGGGAAATGAAATGCCAAAACTCCAGGAAAGCCAGTGAGAGAAAATCAGTATAGGTCATGGTATATGTTCTTAGGGAAGTGTCCATGTGAAAAAGAAAAGCTGATGAATGCCCTTATGGGATGACGGTGGAACAGGCTGAGTGATGCTTAAAACTGGCAGACTATCAATGTCTGAAGACCAAAGCTCAGAAATTAATAAAATGATTGGAACAGAGGACCTTGAGCAGCCCAGCATCTCTGCCCAAAAGAACAAATATCCAGACCCAAGAGAATCCAGTGAGAATAGTGCCATAACTGAGATTCTGGAGAGTGTAGCAAGAAGACCAGCAGGACTTGAGGTCTTTCCATATCATAGATGCAAATTTAAGACTCCAAAAGATGAGTGGTAGAGAAGGGAAACCATCGTCAGCTGGTGGATTTCTTGGGAGCTAGATTAAACAGTTGTTTTGGGATTGAGACATGATTTACCAGTTGACTTTACAGAGCTGGACCTTTGTCCTGTTCACAGTGTCTTTATCATCCATACCAAGCCTGGCTTCATATGGACAGACCCTGATTCCGCTGCAGCTAAACTCAAGGTTACTCCTCTGAAGGTGCCAGGCCAGGTTAGTAGTGCAGCCAGCAGGCCTTTGAGCAGGCTACACTAGCTTGTATTCAAGTAGACAATGTTGGGGCATTGTTGCAGACCACAAAGGATTGATTCATACTAGACATTAGACCTTGGTGGCTGGATTGCTGTACCACCTTCCCCGCTGCTGCATCCACACACAGCCTGTGGCTAATCCTACAAACATACTTTCTCTCTCCAGGCAATAAATTGCAGGCGCTGGGGAACAAAGCAACTGTCAGGGTGATGTGAACCCCTCTATCAAAGTCTAAGTTTGATGCATCCTCTGTTTTCCCAGCACCTCATTTTCCCTTCCTGTGTACCAGTTAATAGAGTTGTTACTCTGTTAGTTTAAAGGGTCGCTTGAATCCTATTAGAATATTAAATTTCCTGGTATTGTGCTGCTGGCAAGAGCCAGCACAGAGTGCTGTATGTTAGCTTGACAGATAAGCTGCCATTCCCTTAAGTTAGCTACATTTAAAAGCCAATGTCTTTGCTAGATCAGAGAAGAGCAGGATGAAGCAACTGGGAGGGGACACCTTACCTGCTGAGACTGTTGTGTTCCATGAGGTGACACAGACCAGCTGATGCCGTCTTCCTACAGATGGGTTTGGGAAGCCTCTTCTCCAGACTCTTCTTCAGGTGATGCTTCCCTTGCCTGCTTCCATGAGAGATGGAAGTCTCACCACTCTGCCCAGGATGTTGCCTGGGTCTCTGAACAGACAGGTTGAAGAGTAAGGAAGGTATGAAAGGGAAGCACCATAAGAAGCACCTACGTACAGCCAGAAAAGGGATCTTCACATCTTTTGGATGGACAGACACTAGCTTGTTCAGATGTTCTCTATTTCCCTACTAAGGTTCTTCAGGAGCAAGCAAAGCTTTAAGCTGTCCCCAGAGAAGATCCTGAAGTGCCTGTCTTGCTTAGGGTGGGTCTTGAACATCTCTGTCCTGGAGGGGACATATGATGCACACAGCATCTACCCCCATTCCTAGCAAGGCCATGTCAGCTATCAAGGCATGAGAGCTAGGGTTGTATGAACGCAGCCCAAATGTGCTCTCACCTGGCTGCAAAAACAAATCAGCTGCACTACTTCAGTGCCTGATGTCCTTATCACTTCTGGAGAGAGGAGGCTGAACGAGCTCGGCTTGTTTAGCCCAGCATGACACCTGCTGAGAGGGGATCTGATTGCTGTCCATAAATACATCAACGGGGCTAACAGCAGGGAAGAGCCACTGAAGCTAAAAGAGGACACTGGCACTGGAGCAAACAGGGCTAAAGCAGAAAGAAAGAAATGTAGACTGGAAATTAGTGGCAGATTTGTAACCATTAGAGCAAGGAGCAGCTGAAATAGGCATCCCACAGGGCCGGAGTGGGTCAAAGTCAATGCTTGTGCCTGCTCAGTCCATGTCAAGGCTGCCGTGCTGGATGCATTCAAAGCAATAGTTGCCAGCACTAGGACTGTTTCCTGTGCAAGTCAGACATTGCAGGTGAGAGGCACCTTTCTTTGGCTTGTATCTCTCAGTGGAACCGATGGCACTGGAACCCCCACTTTCTCAACCAGGTGAACCCGCTTCTCTGCTGGGATGTGCTCCAGCTTCCAGGGCAGCAGGATGTTCCACATCAGGTCCAATTCACCTGAGACAGGGCTTAAGCTGTGCCCATTCCCCGTGCTAGTAGGAGCATGTCGAGGTATCATTTGGTACAGCTAAGCTTGGGTGAATTGATTCACAGCAACATCCTCACTGCCCACACTGCCTCTCCTGGAGGGACCATCCCCGGAGCAGTCAGCAGAAGGCACTAACAGCATAACCCATTTGTAATCTGATGTTTGAGGTGGCAGTAGTGGAAACCACGTTCCCTTTTGCTCTTTCTGTTCCAAGAGTAGCACTATCCAGCTGAAGGGCAAGGCATCCAGCAAGTGAGAGCAGGAGACAATCCAAATGCTGTAGACCAAGATGATAGATGTGCATACCCCTAGCCACCTGGCTGACCCTGGCCCTTTGCACCCAGCAGCTGGGTGGATGTGTATTTGCTCCTGAGATGCCACATCTTAAAATCTAGCATCAACACAGATGATTTCACGCTGTGCTGATGCATTGGAGGCTAAAAGCTTGTGGTGGATTGAGGTGGCTCTGGGCTGGATGCATGATGCTTTCAGCTGTCATGGCTGTGGAGGCCAGCAACATCTGGGCAAGCATGAGGGAATGGCTGTGAGCTGATGTTGCACACACGCCTCCCACTTGTGTTGGGATCTCGAGTACACCACGCTGAAAGAGCCTGACGGGTTCAGACTGCAGCCAGCCAGCTGGAGCCTGGGGAGAACAAACTGACAGAACTCAGCCATCAGCTGGGCACAAGGAGCCTGGATCGGGTCCAGTTTCTGTCCATCCCTGGAGCAGGGCTAACTAGCAGCTCGGCTGGAGGCCCTGCAATGTGAGCAGCTCCGGTGGTGTTTAGATCTCATGGGTTTTGGAGCGGGCACTGCAAGCTCAGCAGGTTTGTGCTGGGTGACCTGTTTTGCCTCAGGCTAGATGTGAGCTGTGTCACTGGATGCATAGCAACCCTGATCCCCACTATCAGCTTGGGCCAGACATCCCTTTTCTCCCCTGCGCCCTGTGCAGCTTATGTTTTATGACGAATTGAATTTAGTTATGTGGTTCATTGACTCTGTGCCCTGGAATTCCCTTGCCTCGAGCACCTCCTCCCTCCAGCACGTGCTGGAAATCTGCTCTGAAGCAAATCCCTTCTGATATTCACTAATCCTTTCTGTCTCTCTCCACCACACCGTGCCCCAAACTGATACCGCTCTCCCCTTGGATGAACAGATCCTTCCCCAGTGACTTGCCTAACAGGAGCTGCTGCAGACTTCAGCAATGTGTTGTCCTCTCCTAACCAGCCACTGGTACTGGTTTTGGCAACTGGAACCGTAAGTGGCATCCGCAGCACTCCTCTCCAAACAAGAAGTTCCCAGGCGGCAGTAAACCCTGAAAGCTGCGAGTGGTGCTTCTCCTGAGCGTGATGCCTGCCACGAAGTTTGTATCCTTGTTCAAACATGTCTTGAAGTGAAAGCCACTCCTCCACCTGCAGCAGCATAATCACCTTCCGACCACCTTGCCTGATGACAAATTGCTGTTTCATGCAGGCTCACGACTAAGAGGTCAGTGCCCAGCGGTGGCGCTTTCCCCTGCAAATGCTGTGCCGGCAGCTCTGTGGCAGGCAAGGGAAGTACACAGCCACGGCCCCTCTTGCTGGTCTGCTCTCCCGACGACGGTGCTGTGTAAATGTTGAAATATGGTTCTTTTTTACTTCCAGTTATGAGAGGTGGGTACCCTGCTTCGATCTGTCTCTCTCATAGACATTCATAACATTCAAATTTATAATGTAATCTTACTTGCCGTTCCATATTTATGAGAAGTTTTGATGGGTGTTTTCTTTATGTGATAATATCAAGCAGAATGCTAACTCATTGCCTCAAACCACTGTAAAGTCGTTTTCTTACATAATTGACACCAGCATATTCTTTCATTATACAAGATTTAGCATGCATCTGCTCCACCATTGCACGGCAATAGATGACTTTTTCCAGAGTCTCCTATTATCAATTCAAATTAGCCCCATTTCCCGAAGCTACTGTATGGATTTTACAGTTGACAGTAAGGGAAAAACACAGGAGCATAATGACTCTATTAAATTATTCAGGCCTAGTTAAACCCAGTTTGGTCTGAACTGGAGAGCAAGAAAAAGGGGGAGATGGGAGAGAAAGGGGGGGAAAAAAAGCCTTAAACTCCACACAACTTGCTGGTTATAAAATACAGCCATCTTTACAATGAGTTATAGAGTGCATCACCCATAAGAGGCTTGGAAGTCCTTAATCAAAGAGAAAAGTCTGTCATATTACAGCACATTCATTTTAGTTAGGGTAATTGGGTTCAGCAAGAGGCTAAGAGGAAAAGTTTGGGGAAGAGATGGACATCTATCACCTTTTATCTTCCCCAGATTTTGGTCCTGCTTCTTTTTCTTTCCAAACTGTCTCATAGGATTTTCTGCCTCCTGCTAATCCTGTGTCACCAGTTTTCCTTCTGTAAGGATGGGCAGCTGGACAAGGTGCCACTTGGTTTTTCCCACTGATGTCACCCTAAAAAATACCCACACTGTGCTTTGTTCCCTTGGTGGACAGACAGACATAGACAAGCATGGGCTTGTGACTTTAGAGAGAGAGATGCTGTGTGGGAATAGACAGGTTTAAGGGGTGACACTTTGCTGCTTATGGATGGGAGACTGGCAAGAGAATGAAACAGGACTAGTCCCGTGGGATCTCATACTGAAATGAATATGTTGGATGTGATCAGCTGTACATGTTAAACAAACAACCCCTTTGATACACAGTTTGTCCAGGCAGCCTTCTCCCCTCCACTTGGCAGCCCATCATCTGGTCTGTTTGGCCCTGTTGTACCTCCAGGTTTGGCTTTGTGCTGCATAAACTTTACACTCAGTGCAGACAAATGGAAAACAGTGGCCTCAGGTATAGTGGTGCTCCTGCCACTTTGCCTGAATTATTGACAAGCCCCAATGCTTGTCCATGTCCTGTAAAGTCATGCACAGTGAGATGTTAACAACTTGTAGCTTGCCCAGCCATGCCCTTTAACAAGCAGCACCAAACCTACAGCACTATTCCAAATCAGGCCCACCATAGCATCAAGACATTCATCTTCATGAGGAAAGCCTTCCACTAACCCAAGACCAATAAAAAAATGGGTGAGCAATGGAGCAACAACCCCTCCCACCCCCCTGATACATACTTTCATTAGCTGCTGGAGGAGCAGAAGTGATCCAGAGATTGCAGGATTCTTTCCTTTCTTTTGATAGACCCTTTTTGGGAAACAGAAAAGCAGAAGGGAGGCAGACAAGGGTCAGAAAAAGCTTTTCAGGAGTCATTCTGCACCCCTGTCTTGGGATCACAAAAGGCACAAGTGAGCTTCTCACAGTGGCCCTCTCTTGTCTCAGTATATTTGCCCAGATTGAAAGCAATGACTGCAGTACAGCATAAACTTGTTGCCTGACAGGTTGTTACAATGCAGCATGTCCTCTCACTGCTGGTGGCTTTACCTCACTTATTGGCTGCTGGGTCTTTTGCAGAATAAAGATTGCCCTTCAAATCTGAGTGCTATAGGTTGAGTCCCCCTGAGGAGCTACACAGGGAAGCGATGCTTTCTGTTCTGCAGAGACACTCTCTTTCCCTGCTCTTGTTGCAAACAGGTATTTTGGCAGCTTTGAAGTAGTAGCCAAAGCTGGAAATCTCAGAATACGCTAGAAAACCTAGCAGAGATATTCTGTGAAACAGCATGCTAGCACCAACCACCATGGTACATGCTTGGTCCAGCAGCTGTGCTACATCAACCCCCTGCTGCCTGGGTGACAGCTGAGCCCTGACATGTGGATTCTGGGCTTGCAATGGCTTGAAATGTCTGGTGTCTGTAGAAGCAGGATGGAGCTGGTGTCACCCTGGGCACCCATGTGGGTTGGACTCGATGACCTCCTTGGGTCCCTTCCAACCCCTACATCCTGTGATCCTGACCAACACAAATTGCACTCTGTTAGCAGAAATGAGCCTCTGGATCAGGAGCAAAATGCTGATGGAGAGTAACATTAATCCTTCTCCCCAGGATGGGCTATGAGGAACTGGTAGATTTGCCTTGCTTGGGTTGTTCTCTGAAATGGAATCTTTCTCTTCTTTTCCTTTTTGTGTTCAGTCTCTACTCCTCCTCACTCTTCCTTCTTCATCTGTTGTGACCTGCTGCAGCAGCTGTTTTTTGCTGTCTCTCCAACAGCATGTCCCTGAAGTCCCACTGAGTGCTGGGAGTTTCTTTCTCTTTTGCTTCATACCAGCAGATGATAAAGCCAAAAGAGAGCATACCCTAGGGAATTGTGCCCAGTAAACTGCTGGTTGGAGAGGATCATCTAACAAAGCAGGGAAATGAGTGGCTCAAAACACAGGGCTATTAAGGACAAGCCCAAACTGAGGATCCCTGTCCCAAGTTCCTGCTCTGCAGATCTCAAAATGTTTTAGAGCTAAGTCTGGTGATGCTGCCTGGTTTAAAACAGAACAGGCAGATCAGAGGAGCCCAAATAGCAGAGCTGGCAGGGGCTATAACCTCCCCCAGCTACACAAGTGCTTTAGCTGTTGGCTAGCTTGGTGCTCTTAGAGCAACGCCTGGACTGAGCTGTGAGTGGCACTGTGCTCAGCCCAGCTGGCTGGGGTACACAGGTCCTCAGGTCCTGCTCTTTAGTCCACTCTTCTGCACTGCGGGGCAGCCTGCCTTGACCATCCCTAGTCTAGCATCAAGATGTGCAGGAGCCCAGCTTCAAATTCCTCCAGCCCAGATCATGGCAGATCTCTTCAGAAAGTTTGTGTTGAGAGGCAAAGCCTCTGCATAGTTTAGCAGCAGCTGTTTTGCCTGATTTATTGGCCGTTGCAAAGGCCTGTGCAAATGTAGCAAAGTGGTCTATTAGTGCAAGATATATCCAGTGCCCCCTGCCTCCCAGATGACTGATGCCCTGATCCAGCAGCTTATTTACCACCTGTTCAGTTTTAAGCACGTGGGCCCAACCCTTTGAAGTCTTCTGGGAGCAGTGGCAGCGCTCATGTGCTCATGGTTTGAGTGTGTGCGTCAATGTTTGCGTGAATTGGGGTCCCAGTGGGGTTTAGCCTGGAAAACAGCAAGGGGCAGGACAGAAACCAATTTGTGTGAAGACTTTTATCCACTTACTGGGTGTAGAGCTGAGTAGCATTAGGGTACACTCAGACAGAGGCTCAGCTCTTTGTGCCAGCGTGGGACTGGGTAATGTCTGCGCTCACAGACTGCGAACTTGCGGAGAGATCAAGTATGAAAACCCACAGAAGGGAGGTTATCAAATGCAGTGAAGGTACAGCAGCAAGGTAAACCCCAAAACATCTTGCTTGGGGCTCCGTTGGCAACTTTTGTTTTCAACAAGTGAGAATGAAGCAACACCAAGAGTACCCTCTTACTATTCTCACCTCCCTTCTGAGTCAGGAGTTTTCTGGTTGTAGGGTTGGTGTGAGATGGGGCTTTTAAAGACTTTTCAGTAGGGCAGGAAAAGTTATAGGAGGGGCAAGTTGTTAAAAAAAAAAGAGTTGGAGTCGTCGTGAGTTCTGGAGTCAGCAACAAAGAAAATGTGTTCTCATCAGGGAAATGAGAACAGGGTGACCCTGTCACCCAGCTGCAAAGTGGACTACTATTTTCCAGCAATGATGCCTGGTGTTATGACAGCTTTTAATTAAGCTGTTAATGATCTGGGAAGAGGCTGGTTCGTTCCTGAAGCCTGTAGGTGGTAGTAAAGGCAGCAAGAGATAGTGAAATGACACCAAAATATTTAGCACCCTGTTTTGTTCCCAGTGAGAGCTGGACAGAGCCCATGAGAATGTTGACCTAGGGTTTGAAATAGCAGACGAAGGTCAGCTTGGGAAAACACAGCTGATCTGCAAAAGGGAAAGTAACAGATGGGCCCCATCAGCTTCATTCCAGCTCACAACCCAAAATACCCAGTGGTGGCTTGGCTTGTCATGGAGGCAAAGCCTTCTGATCCTTTTTCACCTGTTTCATTTTTCATTTGAGTGGCTATTCATTCCATTGTGAGCTTAAAGGAAAACAGGTTGGCTTCTTTCAAATGAAGAAACAGAATGAAATGCTATCATGGTTTCTTTTTTTTCAGTCCACTTTGGTTTAGCTGGTGTTAGAGCTGGAGCACATCATGCCTGGGCATAGCTGTGAGTAGCTAGCAGAGAGGAGATTGCCACAGGAAAGACACTGATATGATTTGGGACTGAGCACAGGTGCACAGAGGGACAGATCAGTCTGGAAACACCCTGAACATCTCTGCTTACAGCCCAAATAGAGCTACAAGGGTTGTTTCCAGGCCCATGACCCAAAAGCCACAGGCATGATTGGAAGACACTCAGGAAAAGCGATGAAAACCAGCAGAGGTGCAAAGGGAAAGATTTACAAGGAAAGATTAAAGGAGTTAACTGCAAGAGCTTAGCCTAATGATGACTCACTGAAGACACGATGATAGCTTGCAAATATCTGAGGGGTATTAGCACTAGGAGCCAGGCCTGGGGGAATGAAAGGGTATAATTTAGAGGGACAGGAGTCAGAGAAGGGAGACAAAATAGTGAAGGAGCTTCAAGAAAGCTTCCAGAGAACCAGGAGCATTAGGAAATAGGATGTGCTCATACTGGCAGGATGCAGCCTAGGGCCAACAAACAGCCTGAACAAGGAACTGGAATGTGTGCTGGGGGGGCACACTTGGCATTAGGGACAAGAGTGGGGTGAGATCATGGGCTTTTCACTTTGCTGGCCCATGTGGTCCCTGGTGTGATGGGCTGGCACACTGCTAGGGAGCAATAAAACACCGGGCACAAGAGGCAAGCAAATGCTGGGGGCCTGCGCCAGCTGGGCATGGCTGGAAGCCAGATAAATCCATGCCTTAGCTGCACTCACACATCAGTTTGGGTGCTAAGTCCAGGCCTTTGATGTCTGACCCTATTTTTTTTTCTGGTGCATCTTCTGCATCTTTCCCAGAGCTTCCCAACACCATTTCTGCCATTGCTGCTCAAGCTCAGGCACCCTTTGCTCTCCCTGCACCCCTAGGCTCTCCCTGCACCCCACATGTCCTCTCAACCTCTGCCAGGGGAGTTCTGCACATCCTCCTTGCCTTGGCTGGCTCGACCTTTACCATCTCTGTTGCTGAAGCCCTATGTCTTCCTAAGACAAGGATTCCAATCTACCCTAAGTAGCACACAGAGGGATCTTTCAAATTTTTGTAACACTGTCAGCAGGCTTTGGGGTAAGCAAGCACCCTCCAGCCACCTCCCTGTGTGTCTCCATGCACCCTAGCAGTGCCAGATACAAGGTCACCTCCAGACATAGGATGCCACGTGGCACAGAGATATGCCAGCCTTGTCAGCTGATGCAAACACTGCTCCTGCTCCCAGGGAACAGTGCCAGGCACATAGAAAAGAGGAGATGGGAGAACAGGGGAAGGCTGATTGCTGGGTCTGATCTTACATTTGGACCTCCCAGAAGCTCTGCCAAGCTTGCCCACCATATGGTTTCCTGAGGAGGAAGGCCAGCTTTCCCCTCTGCTTCCATCCCTGGCAGAGATGAGGCCCTGGAGCCCCTCAATCATATCTTTCCCCCATCCATTTACAGTTGGCCTGACAGGTTGTCCTTGCAAAAGGCCCTTCAGCACCTCTCCAGCATCTCAGGCCTGCTGAGAGGATAACTCCTTAGAGGTGGGGATGGGATGGGCACAGGCCAGGAGAGCAGAGCTGTAAGTGGCATGTAGCAGAGGTGTCAGGGGAAGTATGATGAATCGTCTGGTGCCTCCACTGCTGGACAAGCAAAGAATTTCTCCAAATGGTTAGATGTATCCAAAAGTGATGTGCATCTGGGTTGGGGGTGGGGAAAGAAGGCTGCCAGGGAACTCTCCTTGTGGTAACAGCTGGGACCAGGCCTAAACATGATTAATTAACATTGTAAAAAAAAAAAAAAGAAAAAAAAAGAGCAAGCAAGACAGAGAGAGAGTAAGAGAGAGACGAAACAAAAACCCAAGGCACAGGCACAATTAAGATTTATGGGCCCAGAAGGATGAGGAGACTGAGGATGGAGGAGAAGAAGGAGGGAAGGGAAAGAGTGCCAAGGAGATGGATTACAATTTACTGCTTCT
Organism: Tricholaema leucomelas; assembly: GCA_013400475.1. NCBI lineage: Eukaryota > Metazoa > Chordata > Aves > Piciformes > Lybiidae > Tricholaema lacrymosa > Tricholaema leucomelas. Next base: position 70,826 of record WAAF01001364.1, read on the forward strand.
TTGTGCTCAAAAGTTACAAGAGGCTGTGTCAGTCCTTGGCATGGGTACTTCTGGTGGTTGGCTGGGCAGGACTGAGGATGCAAGTAGGAGGATGTAGACTTGCTGTACTTTTTTTGGTGGGGGAACATATTCTGAGATCCTACTACTGGAATGTGCAGGCATGATTTACAACCCGCAGGGCAGCCTGCCTAGTCACACTATGCCAGCGCTTCTTTGAGTCGTGATGCCTCAATGCTGTAGGACCTCAAGTGGGATGGGGCAAGGGGGTTGGCCAACTCCATCTCCCAGGCTATGACCATCCCATGAAAGGCTCCTGGGAAGCAAGGGCTCAGAAAGGCACTGGAACAAGATCAGAACTGGTTTTGAGCAGAAGCAAAGTGCAGTGATGAGGCATCCAGCACTGCCTAAAAACTTTTGCTAAAGGAAGCCAAAGTTGAAAGTGAGATGGAATAGGAGCTGGGACAGGTGACCCACTTTGGACAAAATAGGAACCAGCTGGAACCTCCTTCTAAAACTGTCCATCACCCAGCTTTGCTCTACCCCAGTCAGCACATCAGTAATTTGTGGAACAGAGGGTGTATGATCTCAAGTAGCCCTTTCACATCTCTGCCTGAGAGCTAGAGCTGGGACAAGGCATTGACATTTTCCTTCTGCATCTCTGAATTTGTGTACATCTGCCAACACCTTCACTTTTCCTCCTTCTCCCCCTTCTTTTTCTTTTTCTTTTTCTTTTTCTTTTTCTTTTTCTTTTTCTTTTTCTTTTTCTTTTTCTTTTTCTTTTTCTTTTCTTTACAGATGAGCAGTGGCTGGAGGCACCACATCCTTCCTCTCTCCTAAAATCAGCCTTCAGAGCAAGATTTTGTCAAATGTGCTGGGGCTTTCCAAAAATCAGAACAAACCTCTGGTTGCAATTTTGTCTTTATTTTGCCTTGCTGAGACCCAAATTGGACACGAGGGCTTCTCAGGATTATAAATAAATAATGAGGGATCTTTTTTTACTGAAGTTTCTGCAAAGGGTTGGGTTTGCTTTAAGAAATGTTTTCTTCAAAGTGTCACCCAGCTCCACCAGTATTTGATGCAGCTGTGCAGTCCCCATGAGCGGGGTTATCCCTTGCCCCTCTCTGCTAAGTATTCAGTGTCACCAGCTCTCTTGTCTCTCATCTCACCAGGAAAATAAGGCTATGTCTGCCCTGACTCCATCCCAATAACACCTTGTGGCTTGTCCCAAAGCCACATGTGGCATACAAAGCACTGCTCTTCCAGGATCTCTGTGTGCCCTCTGACCAGCTTGGCTCCTGTGACTGGCAGCAGATGCGAGACATGGAGAGTCAAGGGGTTGAAACCTAGTAAAGTGGGGGATTGCTGCTGTCTTGTGTCCATGATTTGTAGCCCTGGGTAACTCACAGTATCACAGTATCACCAAGGTTGGAAGAGACCTCACAGATCATCAAGTCCAACCCTTTACCACAGAGCTCAAGGCTAGACCATGGCACCAAGTGCCACGTCCAAACTCCAGCCACACTGCTGAACAGTGAAGGGGTATTAGCTTCAAGCCTCAGAGCTCTGCACACCTTTTTGATGGCGTAGGAATCAGGTGGTGTTTGGAGGAGACAGGGACTAGCAACCTTCTCTCTTTCCCTATGTCCTTATGTATTCATGCTTATTCAAGGGTGCAGGAAATCAGTGCCAAGGTCTTGCTGGATGATCACACAGTGTCACAGATGGGACAGGGGGAAATAGAGATTCAGGAGTATCCTGCATCTGGCCCTGAGGGGACAGTGCACTTGCAGGAAGGAAATTAATCATGACTGCTTTGCTGCAGCTCTTCATGCCACACAGAATGGGATCCATGAGCCAGGCGTCAAAGGAATGGCATCAAGTTGTTCCCAGAAAATGGGAAAACCGTGGAATAAGGAAAAGTTAGGGGTGTTTGATTTCACTACAGCAGATGGGAAAGTAAAGTAATATGAGGAAATTGGGAATTTAGACCGGAACCTTGACTGGATCCACTACCCATCCGGGCTGCCCTTCATTCATCCCTCCATCCAGAGATCTTTTGTGAACTACACATTCACCCGTTTCTTTTCCTCTTCCTGCCTGCAGTAATTGTTGGCACAAGGCATTGCTCAGAGGAAACCAGCTGCAGAGCACAATGTCAATTTATACGGGTACTAATTTCCCAGGAATGATGCTTCATGGTCTTACAGGCTTTCTAGTTGCCCTTTAAACATTAACTGTTTGCATATAGCAGAGCAGCCACCTCAGCATTTCTATGGTGTGGGACCTGCCCAGAGAGGAGCATCACACTCAATCTGCTCCATGTTAAATCAGGACACGGGGAAGCAAGGAAGCTGGTGGTGAGACCAGCAAGACCTGAAGCAAACAGAGCAGAGATGGAAGCAGACAGGCAGGGATTGGGTGCAGGCTGACAGGGGATACCTGATGAAGGGAGGTGAGGATGGGAAAAATAAGGAGTGTTTACAGCGAAATGGGCAAGAAGGAGAGAAGCAGAGTTGGCAGCTGCAGTGCTGGAAGCAAATGGGCTCATGCTGTGTGTAGGTGTCTTAACAGGGTCCCCTAGTGAAAGAGTGAGATGGAGAGGTAATAAGAGAGGCATCAAGACCTGTCTTCTGCATCTCTTGGAAGTGAAAGGTGCTGCTGGCTCCGCATCCTGGCAGGCTGCTCTGTCCCACACTGTGCCTCAGCCCCATCAGCATTTTTCCAGCTGTCTCTCCTCTCCAGGGAAAACCCTAGGCCTTCAACAGGAAAACAGAAAGAAAGCACCATAGTAGTGATATGTCCATAGCAATTCCCCATTGGATCCCTGGAGCAGGTGACAGTGACAGGTATGCCAGAGGTCATGTGTCACTTCCATCAGGAACGAGGTAACAGCATTTTGGTCCAAGTGGTTATCCTGTCTCTGCAGCACTGGGAGGCTGCTCCAATCCTGTGTCCAGCTTGGGAGGGCAGTGGAGAAGCTGGATAGGGTCTGGCAGCAGGAACTGTGGCAGAAGCTGTCAAAAAGATGGCAGATCAGAAGAGCAGTCCTGTACTGCAAGATAAGGTTTTCATTACATTACCCAAATATTTCCCTGTGTTTCTGCACTACAGATGAGCCTTGCAAGAAATCTGAGAGCTGATCTATATTTGAGGCAAGTGCAAGCCATCTCTGCCCCTTTGCTGAGATCTGTCTTCAGATGCCTCTTGATGCTTCTTAAACCTGACTCAAAATGCTTCACACTGATGAGCTTGGAAAAGGGACCCAGGTATCCTGCTCTGAGCTCATGGTCTGCTATGTTTGGGCAAGTCACTAACAGATTTTTTTTCTTAGTGCTTTGCATTAAGACACTTTTCCCTTTGCCTCCATTTGCCCCCTGCAGCACAGGTCGTGTTGGAGACAATGTAGCTGCTCTTGTGTGATCAGGTGCATGACAAGGGAGTTCTCCGGATTACAAACCCCCCAGGATCTGGGGAATGGATGCTGAGATGACCTAGAGGGTGGTCTACATGCTGAAGCCTGTGAGGATTTCATCCCTTTTGGAAACATAGATGCTGGTATGATCTTGGCTGGAACCGGCATCATGGTGTGGCAGTGAGGTCGAGTCAAGCTCCTTGTGTCACCCTGATGTGCTCTGCTGATCAGTTCCCCTGGAAGCCCCTTGCATTTTTTTTTCCTGCAAGGCTGGGAGAACACACAATCATTGCCTCTGCTGTTCTGCACAATTTTCTCCTCTCTCTTCACATTTGCCCCTTCCCTGTCCTCTCCTGCTCTCCTACGACAGAAAGTTTTCCCGGTCTCTCTGTCAAAGGCTTAGTCAGACACAACCAGGCAGGAAAAGCTGCAGTTTCAAGACCCTTGTAGGGAAAAGAAATGGCTTAATGCTTAAATACCCTCCCTGCCATGTTGACACCTTCCTCCCCCCGACCTGGCGCGTGTTGAGCGAGCAGCAGGGTACCCCAGGGAGCTCTGCTCCAGCTGCACGCTCATCAGCCATACGGGGAGTGCACAGCGGTTCTTGCCACTAACGCTCGCTGTGTTTAATCACACATCTGTGGGTTCAAACAGATTTAGCCAGTGCGGGAAGGGACATGCCAGGTAGCAGCAGGTGACAGAAATTGCTGATTCTGGTTAAACTGTGAAAAACGGAGAAGTTAGGAGAGTAGAGAGGCAGCGTCATGAGAAGAGAGGAGCCACAGGTATCCAGGCCTGGGCATCTGGGGTAACAAAACGTCTGGTGTGTCTCTCTGGGTGTTTGGACATGCCCACGTGCATATGGGACTATCCAGATCTTTCCACCTACATTTTGATCACCACGGAGTGTGCAGCCTGTACCTGCCATGCTCCCACTACCTCATTCACACATGGTTTGGCAGCACCTGGGCATGTGGGCAAAGTCTCCATACACATAGCAAACCCCATGTCAGTTTGGGCTGAGATGTTTGTGTAGCAGTTGGCACAGACTGCAATGGTCCCACTTGGGTGTGCTGGGATAGCAGTGTATTTCTGCATGTGACAGAGCCCTCTGTGGATGTTTAGCAGGAAGAAACCTTGAATTTCATGTAGGTGTTTGCTGAAATCTTGTTGGTGAGATGCTTTCTTTAGTTTGCAAGCATCAGCAACAGAAATGAGCAGGAATGCAGTGTCTTGAGCACCAGGGGAGGTCAAGACTGGGAAATGAGGGGTTTGGAGCTTAGTCTCCTTCCTCCTGAGTGCACATGTGCATGCTTGTTCACCCTGCTGGCAGGCACATGTGTGTGGGGAGTGCATCTGTGTTCCACATCCATACACGCACTCAGCCAAGTGCCTGCACTCAGGGTCCCGAGGAAGCAGGCAGGTGGGCTGTGGGCTCTGGCTGCTGGCTACAGCAGAGTTTGTATGGCACAAAGGCAGCTCAGAGCAGTCCCTCTCTCCTTGTGCCCCTGGCACAGCCTCCTCTGTGGCTAGGGAGGGGAAGAGGGCTCAGCCCAGAGGCTCTTATGACCAGCAGGACTGCCATGCCCAGGGATGGGGAGCCAGAGCGTGGGGGCCTGATGCTGCAGCTCATGAGCAGCTCTTCAGGCAGTCCCCACCTGCTGTCAATATGGGCAGTCATAAGGTCCCCCAGCCTCCAATTTCCTTCAGGGATGCTCCCTAGCTGCCTGTGCCCATGGTCTGACCTTCACTCTGCCTCTGCTGTCCCCGTTCTCATCTTTGTGGTGCCCCACTGCCACCTCTTCCCTTCAACCCAACCAGCAGGCTTTGTGTTCTCCCATTTCCAAGTGTACCCAGGCAGTTCCTCTGCTGCCTTCTACCCATGCCAGCTCATTGCCCTTCTATCTCAGCCTACCCTGTGTCCGATATGAGGGGTGTCCTGGCTGGCAGCCTCACTGTGCTGGCTAGTGGAAGGGACAGGTGGGGTCAGAGGCAATCTCTGCTCTGCATCATGGCACAGTTCAGAGCCACATTTGACTCCCTCAGCAGGAGGGAAGCAGGTGAGGTAACGGCTGCTCTTTCGGGAGCATGAGCTTCCATCTGGTGTGCTAAGGGCACAGGGGGTTTGGCACCCAGGAGCTGGCTCTGCCACTATGTGTGCTTGGAAGGGCCAGGGCTGAGCTCTGCCTGGAAAAGGAAACTTGTCCTTCCCTCTGACCTTGGAGCTGTACAGTTCCTACGGAACACACCATATCCCTCGGTCCCTCTGCTCTGGAGCAGCTCTCTACACAGTCTAGTCTAGCCTCTGCCTGTCACTTCTCGGGGTGCATCTTGTCCCTGACTCTGACAGTAGATCTGGGGGGTGATGCTCTGGGCTCTGCACCTTGTATCATTTCTTGCATCAAAGCAAGTTGTGGGTGTGACAGCATCACCTTGGAAGAGCATTTCATAGACCCGATTTATCTTTGCAAATGACCCAAGAGTGAGGAGTCTGGAAAGGCAAAGAAATTCCTATCATAGTACTGCAAACTCAGGAAAGATAGAAGAGGATTTAGCTTATTCTTCTGCTCTTACCACTTCTCCAGTATCTGCCTCACTTCCCCTGTGCAAAACCAGCTGTTTTTATTCCCTTCTTCTGTTGCCTCACACTTGGATTTTTGTTATTCTCTCAAGCAGACCCCAGAAAGAGAAGGTAAATACATCCCTTGGATGCCAACACATCTCTGCAGATGCAGGAGCCTGCTGGAAGGTGTGTCCTTGGGAGGAGATGGCAGGGACATCCGGATGCCAGTGTAACCTCAGTGTTACTGCAAACAGATGCACAGTTACTCATCTGTCCTTTTAATGTGTGTTGCTTTGGGATCTAAAAACCCAAACTGGCGAGTGGAAGTCCCCTTGTACTGTAGCATCAGGGCACTTACTTGAGTTCTAAGCAGAGCAGTAAATGCCCACCCCTGGGTCTCCTATGTGTGAGTGCCTGGGGGAGCCAGTGACCATGACATGTTCTCATTTCAGCAGAGGATGTTTCCCAAGAGCTGCTGTGTGAGGGACAGCAGTCTTGGAATGGAGTGTGCTTTTGGGCTTATGGGCTCTCCGAGGCACCTGGGGCAGGACAGGGGACAGGGCTTGCAGCAGACAGAAATGTGTGCCATGGCTGGCAGGGGAGGATTGTGCTTGGTTAAGAGCTCCTTAAGCATCAATCTTTTCTGAGGATGGATTTATGACATAGGGGCTTACCTGTGTCCTCACTACTTGCTGCTGCACAGAAACCCATCACTCTCACATGTGCCATGGCAAGGGCTGGAATTTGGAACAGAGAGGTCTAAGACTGCCCTTCTCCACAAGAAGTCTTTGGGGACCAAGGGGGAAAGTTGGATGATGGATGGGACACGAAGGATCCACAGGTTGCCACACTGACCCTCCATCTCACAGAAAATACCAGCAGCCATCACTAACTCATGCCTCCAAAGCCCTGCAAATGGCACCAAGACATTTGCACTGTTCCTCACCTTCCACTGCTCCACACCCACCATCATGCTGTACTCACAAAACTAGACCCACGGCTCAGTTTCCCCTGGCATCACCAGGGCTGTGAGACTGACTGACACACAGACACAGCCGGGTTCTCACACGCGGTGCCCCCCACCCCGCTCACAGCACGGTGGCAGCCCACGCTGTGACGGGAGCCCAGCGGGCAGCATGCACCATCGCTGCCTGCGGCCCTGTGCTCCAGGAGCCCCCCACGCCTGCTCAGCCACCCTGGCTGCTCTCAGTTTCTCCCTACTGAAGAATTATGTAGCATGAAGAAGCAGGCTCCACCATCTTGAACTGGCAGTGAACTTTGCATTCTACATATAAATACAGATAGCAATCACACCCCAATCAGCACACAAGCTTCAGGGCATCATCACGGCAACTCTAACTTTCCCATTACGATAATGTGATTTTCACTCAGTCTATAATATCACCAGCCATGAATAAAACAACTGGCTTTTTCTCTCTTTCTCTCTCCCCCCTCCCTCCCTCTTCCTTTCTCTCTCCCCCTCTCTCGGATCACAGTCTTTGCATACTAATGATGGCTGAATATGGCTTCCAGGATGTGATCTCTGATGGAAGGGGGAGGTCAGGCTCTGGGTGGATCCCTGGTGCTCTCAGGTCCTCACAGCATCTTTCTTTAACTCTCATAGATACGTCGAACCTGACTGGACAAACAGATCTGGCTAGACAGACAGGCCATCACTTGCTTCTTGCCCTGTCTGCATCATGCACTTAGAGTGAGGCAGGGACACACTGTGAGTGAGGCAGGGACACACTGTGCCTTGTGCGGCCAAGTGAAATGGGGTTTTGGTCCCCAGAGCCTTCCAGCCCCTAGCCCAGCTCCCTGGAGCATCCTCATTTCTGCTTGGCGGGCTCTGGTGTGTGGGAAATGTGTCAAGCTGGGATTAATCCTGCCCCAGGGTAGCTCACCCCTGCTGCTCAGCCAAGCTGTTTGTCTAACCCCGTTCAGGTCTGCCGTCCCTAAGGATGCGTGGAGGCCAGATCAGGAAAGCAATCCAGCTGAAAACAACCCTATTACGAACACACACACACACACAAAACAATAATTCCCAGGGCATCAGGTCCCTGATCCACTCCACTGTATGAAGCAGGGCTGTCCCAGGGACCTGCATGGATTTTCCCTCCAAAAAGAAACTTGCTGGATCAGATTCATCCTCTTCAAGGTTCCAGTGCTGTCAATGTCATTAAGGGCTACTACAGAGGAGGAACCCCTTCTGCAGCCTTTTAGGGAACAATCTTGACCGGTAGTTCCTGCTTGTTTTGCCATCTCCAGAGATGCATCCTGGTGGCTTGAAATAGCTTGAAAGAGCTCCTGAGGGATTTTGGTGCTTTCCAGCAGAATGAGCATAACTGTATGCTATACTGTAACCAGGGTCCCACCCCCACATGGTATGACACGCCCCAGAAAATGTCCCATGAGTGCTCTGGTTGGAGCTGGCATGAGGGGAGCACTCCCATGTGCAGGAATTCAAACAAGATGTGTCAGAATGATTTTATTTCCCATTCTCCCTCTAGAAAACACCTTGCCAAGGCACAAAAGAATAGGAGTCATTTTGCCCTTTCCAGGCCACGCTGATCCAACACACAAAGCCAGCGCTCAATTCACTTGCACCCTCCTCCTGGTTTGTTCTCAGCCACCAAAGGTTTCAGTAGAAATCTCGTTTGGGGACAGTGGTGGCCTGCGGCACTGTGACATTCTTTAACCTGAAGCTCCACACCAGAGCCAAGCTCTACTCCTATAATTCCTCCCCACCTAGTGCTTTAGTTAGGGTTATTATATAGAGGTGAATAATTAATTCTCTTGAACATCAACAGCTAGCCCTGGGTGGGAGCTGTACTGGGGAGAAGAGAGGACAGGAGTTGGTTATAAGATGCCAGAACACCTGTTTGTGTTTCCTTTTCTCTTCCTACGAAGCGGGAGAAACAGAAGGAGGCAGAGTTCCTCTCTGCTCTGCTCCAGAAAGGTGTCTGTGGGCAAGCTCCAGCATGGACGGGACTGGCTCTCCGTTTTGCAAGGTAAAGGGATGTATGCAGCACTCATTGCATGAGTAGCTATCGAAATTCCCATGCTGCTGACCAGTGCTGCTTGCTGTGTCAGAAGAGTTGCAGGGTGAGTGTTGAGTTACTCAAGTTCTCATAAAGGGCATCTGAAACAGCAATAGAAGGAATCAGTACCAGAAATGGAGTAGGATGGTGCCTAAACTTTGCAGAAAGATGATGTGAATGTCGTTGACAAAACTTTGGTCACTGAGTTGTCTTGATCACTTACAAACTTCGAGTGCTTAAAGAGGAAAAACAGTCAAGAAAATAGAAGCAGTGATATCCTAATTTGTGTCACAAATCTCTCGCGGTGCATGAGGGGTGACAGAGTGCACAGCACAGACTCTGCTTCTGCTAATTTGTGCCAAAGCTTCACTGCTATGGGCTAGGTCGTGACTAACCTGGCAGGATGGGTACAGGCAAAACCAGCTTTGAGCATCCTCAGCCTAAAAGTGTACTGCCAGCGATTGCCATGATCATGGAGCTGCTGTGGAGTATTGCCACTGCTCCTGCCACACAAGGAGATGAGAGACTGCCTTTGCAGCTTGTGTCTGAGACAGGATGAGCAAAGAGCTGCATATCACAGGCACTTGCAGCAGAAGCTGAACCCTTCTGGTTAGGACATACCGGCAGGGTGGCAGACAGGGCATCTCCCAAAGTGGAAGGCTGGGACAGGATTCCTGTTTACTCCTGTGTGAAGGCACTCACAGCTTGCAAGTGTCATCATATAAATGAAGCTTCTCTTCCAGCTGGTGGCTGTCCCTGGAGTCTGGATGACTTTAGGGGTGGCTCTATCTCTGCTGTCTCTCAGATGTGAGATAGGCTCATCCAGAGACTGCAAGGGGCTCTGCTGCAAGCAGCTTGGAAAGCATTCTCCACAGATGAGAAAAGCATGCTGCGCTGGTGTACTCCAGGAATGTCTGCTGGAGGGCATTTCTTGTCCTTTCTCCAACCTCAACTAGTGCTCCGGTCCTGAGATGTGGGCTGCTGTGGGGTTTCAGGGCCAGGCAGGGCTGAGTCTTGAGCTTCACAGCTGCCTCTGTGTCTTCTTGAGCTAGTAATGGCTTCCTCACCTTCCCTGCCACAGAGAAAAGCAGAGGTGTTTAAAAATCTGGCACCTCTGCCCATTGATCCCCTCAACGGGACTCACCCCACACAGCAGGGGACATGTCCCCTGGTAGGTGACAGAGCTGGCTGAAATGGATGGGGCTGTAACGAAGGCACCTGCCAGCAGGGCTACCTGGGAGATACTCTTATCTGTCATCTGATTTATCCAGGTTAAAAGGCTGCAATCAGTCACCAAGGTAGATTCATTCCCCAGTAAATAGTGCCCGAGGGCTTCCAGGACCTATTTTACTGCTAAGCACTCTCTTTCCAATGCTTGAATACCTTTGTTCCCGACGGAGCCGTTGCTGGCTGATATATATATGATATGGGGAGTCCCGGTGACTTTTTTATTTTCGCTCTGCACTGCTCCTGGCTTTGTCTCAGCTGCGTTGGGCTGCACGATGAATGGTTTGTCCAAGGCTTCCTCGTGTCTGGGGCAAATCCAGCTGAGACTGCTCTTGGCTGCTAGCGGGTCTGCCTCTGGAACAGGTTTTGCCCAAACCCTGAGAGATGGGTGTGGTGGCTTGGAGGGGAGGGAAATGATGATCAGAGTGCTGGTGAGACCGATCCGGGCTTCAGGCTGGGTGCTGTGTATGGCTCAGCTCTCCTGCTCTCGCTGCTGTTGCTGGGGCAGCTTGGGGGTGGAGCGACAGAGCTGGAGTGACGGAGGGTCCTCCCCTCCCTGCAGTGCCATGAGTGCCCGAACAGTTGCTTTCTCCAGTGACTCATTCTTGCTGGACCTCCCCAGAGCCTCTGTCACAGGTGAGTTCCTTCCAGGTTCGGGTACCTTCAGGCTCAGGAAAGTCTCCCGAGCTGGGAAAAGCAGTGATTGACATAACTCTCACACTGATGTTTGGACTTTAGTGATGCCCAGAAAACGATCTGCCTCTGCCTTCTGAAATTCAAGTGCCACCTCTCCTGATATGCTACAAACCCACTCTGGATTCCTCTGGGCACTGAACTCCCCTGACCAGGCCCTGTTCTTTGTGGACATGTTTGTATCTGACTTGGTGGTGGAGGAGAGGAAATCTCAGGCAAGAAGGCTATGGATGTCCTCATTTTAATTTATTTTGCCATCCCCCGCCACCCCCCGTTTTTTTTTTTCATCCCAATTGAAACAACAAAGCAGAGCCCCAGAACTGTTGGCAATGGACTACCATCTCCACTCAAGCTCCAGGTGCTGCCTGCCTCCCCATCCCAAAGGCCAGGGAAAAAGCTGCATCCTACCTTCTCCTTAGGGGAGAGCTCAGAATCCCTCTTCTCCTACACCTTGCTCCTATGCACTTTTCAGGCACTTCTGTGAACATCTGAGATTTGGCTGCTTTTATTCTTTTTTTTCCCTGTCTTTGACAAACCTCTTATGTAGTTCATCAACCTAAAATCACTTTACTAACTTACTCCCCCTCTTTCCCATTCCTTCCCACTCCTCCCCCTAATTAGAGTGAAGGGCTAATGGAGTATTACTGTGAGGTACTAGGCAAGCTTCCCAAAGTGCTTACCTAAGGGGAGAGCACTTTGACTAATAGATGAGCATTAAGGTTGTGTATTCTCTTTGTCCTGAGAGTGGGAGGAGGGGGGCAAGAACCCGGACCAGAGCTCCAGATATCTGACTCTCTGCAGACTGTGCTATGTAGCTGGACTAGTACTGCTACCGTATGAGCTCTTAGGATGGGTATAAAATCTAATTTGCTCTTTGGTTACATCTGAGCCAGATGGATTTGACTCCTAGTAGGTGCATTGTGGTCCTTTTCTGGCTAGAGATAGAAGGTTGCCTGCTTGGGGGAAAGGGGACTTTTTCCTCATGCCGTGTTTGTATGGCACCTAGTGCAGAAGGGCTCGTTCAGTCCCCTGAGTGGGATGTTCTGAAGTGCATTGGATTGACCAAAGCTGCCATGGGACAAGACTCTGGGATACCAGAAGGAGAGCAGAGAGGTCTGCCTAGTGGTACAGAGCACTTCAAGATCTAGAGTATATCCACACCTTCCTTCCAAATAATATGAATTGTAATGGGAAGCTTTTTCTTGCTGGTGCTTTGTTTTTGAAGGATGCTGTGCATTTTCCAGGGGCTGCACCCAGCACCAGGGGATTGGAGGCCAGAGCCATGCAGAATCACACAGCTTGAGCTTTGGGGGCACACTGAGATGATAGGCAGTGATCAATTTGTTTCTCTATCCCTACTCCTGCGATTTTTTTGTTTCTCAACCTGTGCTAGGGTGCAAAGCTGATTGGATCAGCCTGGCAGCCATCACCAATGTTACCTGCAACCTTCAAGTGTTTTGTAGCTCAGTCCTCTAGACCCCTGGAGGGTATCACTCTGACATTTTAAACTCTGTAAATGGCAGCAGCACTGGGAGGCACCAGGAAAAAAATCAACTGTTTCAGCAAGACATGGGCAGGCTTGGGTTTGACGTGTATGTTTGCTGGTTAAGTGGACTGGGACACCTAAATTTGAGAGAGTGTTAGCAAAGGGAGCTTGGTTGGGATGAAAACCAGGGGTGAGCAGAGGGGATGAGAGAGGACACGAAAATAGGGAGGAGTGGCCTGGGGCTGTCATGGCCACAGCACACAGCCTAAGAATGAAAGGCTTCCCAAAACCTACGTTTAGAGAAGTCGTGGTGTCTATGAACTGTGGTGACCAGGTTCAGGGGACTCAAGATGGCTAAGGTGAAATCAGAGGACAGCTTATGGCATGTTTCTGAGACTCCTCGTTTTACTAGGCACAGAGTAACTTGCTAAACAGACACAGCATGTGTGTGCAGTCAGCTCATAATCTGTTTCACTTGGGCTTTCCAGGTGTTGCCAGGTTTCTCTCTGCCACTTCTTACTTGGAGATACCCTTTTGGTCTCTGAGCTCTGAACAATCTTGCCTCTGGCCATGTGGGGAGCTTTTCCTGTGCTCCTGGCTTTGCTTGCTGATTAGCAGTAGCTCTTTAACAGGGAGATGTAGGGATAGATGCAGGCTGGGTTCAACTTGTCCAGAATGGCTCACTGAAGTCAACACCTGCTCTGAGTCCTCATGGACAATACCAGGAGTTCAGAGGATGCTTCAAAAGGCAGTTCATCTCTCAGTAGTCCCTGACTCTCAGGCTGCAGGCTTCAGCTTTTTGAGTTCTGGTATCTAATGTCATGTGTGCTGGGAGAAGTGAGGAATTTATGATAGCAGGATGGCTGCCTACGTGGATGTAAAGCTGAAAGTGGGGGATACAACACCCTCCTGTTACAGGGAGGGGGCTACCACTATTCTGTCCACCCATCTATACCAGGGGCCACTCCAATCTTGTTTATCCCCGTGCTGGGGAAGAGGACCGTCAGAGCTCCCCATGAGCTGGCCAGCACTCCCTCCCTGCCTTGGCGAAGGTGCAATGCGCGGCCACAGAGCGGGGTCACTCAGTACTGCTCCCACCAGGGAGGAAGCCTTCCTGCGCCCTGGCAAACCCCTAGTGAAAGACAATCAGGCTCGCTGTCACTGAGCTAATTCCGACGGCATAAAAGCAGTAATGAAATTCACGGCAGGATTAGCCTCTCCATCCAATGGGCCGGCGCCACAGTGACATATCGTGCTTCTTGCCCGAATGTAACACACCATCTAATTTACGTCGTGTAGCGAGCGGGAATGAAATGTTCATAAAGAATTGCTGAATCTTGTCACCTTAACTGCGGCCCCAGGCTCTGAGGCATCTGTCAGGGAGAGGAGAGTGGAGAAGGAGGCTCCTGCCTTGCAAAGCTACGACCAGGGCTTTGGGAAAGGGGAGATGGCTGCATTAATCTTCTGGGTCTGTGCAATGGAGATGCGGCATGTGGGGATGAGGACTCCAGGCTGGAGGAGGGGGGCTGTATGTCTCCCTTGCATGTGCACGCTGTACTGAGTGGTGTCAGTGATAGGAAAGCGGGCTCTAATGTCTTCCCCATCCCCCAAATTGTATGTCTGGGATGCATGAGAAGGGTCCTGTGGTGGTGTGGAAATAAGGAGCAGTGTCCCTGGAGATCCATGTGCTCACAGCAGAAGGCAAGTTCTCGATTTCCTTGTTGGGTTCCATGTGCAGGTATATCCTAGTCAGTGATCACAGATGCTTGCCTGTCTCAGGAAGCACATGCATGTGTGCACAACCCTTCTGCTGTGGCTTGGCAGCCCCTTTCCCCCCTCTCCCCAAATGTTTATCTGCAGTTAATTTTCATGGATCCTAATGGCTCAGATCCTGCTAGGGGGGATTGTGCTTGCCTCTTCAGTCAGAAAGTTTGCAGAAAAAAATAGCCCTTTCCTGTTGTGTTTGGAGTAATAGCGTCTTGGTGTCCGGAGGGGAGTTGGCAAGGAAACAGGGAAGTTTATTAAGAGGAAGAGATTGAATTCCACCGGGTTTAATTGGAAGTGCTTGAGCAAGTAGGGGAGGGAGCTGTCCCATACAGCCCCCTGGAAACAGCAGTGCTGTCTGCATGTTCCATGCCCACGGGGATGGCTGGCCCCAGGGCCACCTCATCCCACTCTCTTCTGGGAAGCTTCAGGGTCTGGCTTGTTTGCTTCCTTGGGATTATCAATGTACCTCAACATTGACTTCCTACTCCATCACTAGATAGGATCCCATGTAGGCTCTGGAAATGCTGGGCCAGGAGGGCTGCAATTTTGGGAAAATGCAGTATTTGAGTCTGCATTTTACTTTAGAAGCTGTTTCAGGGACAAAGTGTGCAAGTGAGACACAAATATTGTCCCTGTTGTGCTGACTCGGTCTCTTCCCAAGAAAATCTGCGTGTTCTCCCTGGGCAAGAACAGCACACTTCCAGGCTGGGGCTCAACAATGGCTGGATGAGGTGTAGGTATCAGGTGTGTAATTTGCCACTAGGGTATGTTTTGAGAGAGTAACATAAATTTCAGAAGCCTTCTCTGCTTTCCTATTTTAAAGTGAGGGAGCGAATCTACTTTTGGATCCCAATCCTCACACCATCCCTCATGGCATGCAAAAGTCTTCAAGTTAAATTCCCATGAGTGAAACCATCTCCTTGCCTTTTGCTGGGCTGGACTCTGCCTGAAGAATGAGCTACAGCATCTTTGTATCTGTACAATGCTGATACAGGTATGCAAAGCAATATAGAAACATGCCCTTGTGGCTGCAAAATGAAGCTGGGCACCAAAAGCCTGGTCCTCTCCTAGAAAAACTTCACCTGCAAAACTACATCATGTCCCACACTGAGCTGAGCTGAGAGTATTTAATACCTCTTTCTTTGCTGATGAAGGTTTTACCTTGAATTCAGTTGATTGCTCTGCTGAAAAATTACAAATTAAAGAACAATAAATAATTTATTACTTTATTTGCTTTAATTCAAAAAATTGCTTCCCCACAAATTAAGATATATTGCTTCAAATTAAATGTTTCATTAAATCTGAGATTAAACTTTCGGGGGCTGGGGAAAGGAATACTTCAATTTGCCTGAAAACTGCCACTTCCCATCGCTTTAATTGCAAACTCTGAAACAAAAATTGGCAGAAGTTTTACAAAGCTCTGTTGCACTGCTTTGGTCTCTGCTTCTCTGGGAGACCAGCGGGTTTCTCTTTCAAGATCTTCCAGAGTGGACACCTGGCTGCAGCCTTGCAGATGCAAATCCAAAGGGAGCGTGTCTCTACTTCCAACCAAGCCTCACAGGAATGTGTTTTAATCGAAGCACTTTGAGGCTCTCAGGCTTTGCAAAGCCTTTCTCCACATCATCACTTAACAGGTAAATTGCCAAAGTGGCTGGCTGTGCTCCAGCTTTCATCTTTGAGAAGAAAGCTGGGAGTTTCCAAGGCACGATTCTTCCCAACCTTATCCTCCTCTGTGTATAAAACACTGTATGCACTTTGGTTTAAATGTATACAGCTTTTAAACTTGTTTTTGGCTGATGCTCTGTGCTGGGACTCTTGAAGATGGGATTTCAGCTATATGCTATACCCTAGACTCCATATGTGACCTTCACCTCTGATGAATGTGATATTACCGAATCTTAGGATTATTTTTGTTGGAAAATACCTTTAGGATCTTTGAGTCCAATCATTATCTAACTTTACCAAATCTGGTGCTACCAGACATCATGTCCCTTGGCATCACACAAACGCCCCTTAGGATGGGGATTCAGCCACCTCCCTGGGGAGTCTATGCCTGTGTTTGAGAAGATTTTCACTGAGAAGTTTCTACTAACATCTAAACTAAACCTCCCCTGGTGCAACTTCATGCTATTTCCTCTTGTTCTACCACTTGTTACTATGGAGAATGGACCAAAAACCACCTCACCACCACCTCCTTTCACATAGTTACAGAAAGTAGGGAGGTCTGCCCTGAGCCTCCTTTTCTCCAGGCTAAACAATCCCATTTCTTTCAGCAGCTCCTCATGAGACTTGTTCTCCAAGCCCTTCACCAGCTTCATTGTCCTTCTATGGATGCACTCCAGCACCTCAGTTATTTTCTAGCACTTTGAGTACTCAAGGTGGAGCCTCACTGGTGTTGAGTATAGGGGGACGATCAGTTCCCTGGCCCTGCTGGTCACCCTATTCCTGATACAGGCCACGATGCTTCTTGCCGACCTAAGCACACAGCTGACTCATGTTCACCCTCAGGTCTTTCTCTGCTGGGCAGCTTTCAAGTCATTCTGACCCAAGCCTGGAGCATTGCCTGAGGTTGTTGCGACTGAAGTGAGGGACTCAGCACTTGACCTTGTTGAATCTCACATAACTGGCCTCAGCCCATTGATCCAGCCTGTCCAGGTGCCTTTGTGGAGCCTTCTTACCCTCAAGCAGATCAACACTCCCTTTCAGCTTAGTGTCATCTGCAGGCTTACTGAGAGTGCACTCAATCCCCTCATCCAGGTCATTGACAAAGACCTGATAAAGATATTGAAGAGAACTGGGCCATGCAGGGCCCTGGGGAACACCACTTGTGACTGTCTGCCAACTAGATTTAACTCCATTCACCACCATTCTTTGGATTTGGCCATCCAGCCTTTTTTTTACCTGCTGAGGTGTCCACCTATCCAAACCATGAACCTACAGATGTAAGTTCATGTTTCTGTTTTCTTCTCATCTTGTCCATGGGGAGCTTTTCTACAGGTTTTCACTAGTGTGATGACCAAGACATGGATGTGAATGGGGCAGACATTCCTGTACAGGCAGGAATCTATGTAGACTGAAGTGAATGACTTTGCTAGTTCTGTGGACAGTAATCTGCTTTGTATTGCCCCTAGTATGATATAAGTGGGATCTCTGGGACCTGTCTGGCTGCTCCATGTAGGTACCAGCTTTTGTGATTTTTCAGAGACTGCTGGAGTCACTTTCAGTTCACCACATGTCTTCCTAGGTACTCCTGCACCTACATACCAGTGTCACTGCAGAGGACCTTAGTGTCCTGTATTCTTACACAGTGAAAAGCTCTGTGCTGCTCAATTTAAGAACAACCTACACAAACACATTTGTAGAAGTCCCTCAGATTTTGCAAGAAAACCCAACTTCTAGGTAGAGGACAAGAAGAACTGCAGGTCCTATGAAATGATGCAGGAGAAATACTCCATCTCTTGTCAGAAGTTAACAGTGGC
Organism: Tricholaema leucomelas; assembly: GCA_013400475.1. Lineage (NCBI taxonomy): Eukaryota > Metazoa > Chordata > Aves > Piciformes > Lybiidae > Tricholaema lacrymosa > Tricholaema leucomelas. The sequence continues at coordinate 88,494 of WAAF01001364.1, forward strand.
TGACAGGCTTTCACTTGCAGAAGCATACAAACTAGTTGGTCACAACCGTACCCTTCCTGGTGACTTCCTTTCTTCTTGTTGCTGCAGGCTCACCACTGTTAGCATGCTCTTCACTTGTGATAGTATAGGTTTGCAAGGCTGGAACCTTGTCTTTCACAGCAGGATTAGAGCTGCAAGAGGAGTGTGTTTGGGATATTGGGTGATTTATGATGGAGAGAGAAGGCCTTACAATGACTAATCTGAGCTGCTGTGAACCACAGTGGTAGAAACCTGGGCAGAAGTGAGGCCCCATGGGTTTGAAAGATTTCCCCAGAAGGAAACCTCTCCTGTGAGGGTCTTTGTGCTTTAAGGAGAGGTTACCCTCTAGTGAGGCTGCATGTTCCATTTCCCCATGGGTTTGAAAGATTTCCCCAGAAGGAAACCTCTCCTGTGAGGGTCTTTGTGCTTTAAGGAGAGGTTACCTTCTAGAAAACCTTTACGAGTACTGGGAAATTTTCCTTTTCTTAGTTATCTTTCAGGCAGTGAATTTCAGGGACATGCCCTGTGAAGAAGACAGCACACAGGATACAGGAGTTGGCTTTACACACAGGATCCCAAACTCCTATCCTGAGCTGGTGACACAATGTTTCAGCACCAGGAACTTAGGTCACTCTTGGACTTTCTGAGTCCATGGCAGAGGGCAATTGCTTTTGGATCTATTAATTCTAATAGCCTTTGAGGAGATGGGGAAAGCTACAATTGCTGCAGCAATCTGCAAACTCTCTTGTGTACTTGCTATGTAAGTCAAGAGTATTTACAGGAGATCTTGCTGCCTGTAACTTAAAGCTTTAGCGCAACAAATTGGAATTGCCTTCTGGAGGCCATTGTTATAAATTACAGCCCCAACATCTGTCCACATCTGCAATGTCTAGACAACACGTCTCGGCTAGGAAAGTGAACTGGGGGAGGCTGCGATCACGGAAGGGAGAGGAAGCGAAGGGCTAACATTGGGGCTGGCTTGTGCTGCCCCCTCTTCTTTTGAGCACGATGCACAAACCGTGGTCCGTCACAGCCCATCTGCGAGAGACTTCCAGGGGCATCTGAGCCAGAAGGGGCCACATCTGTCTTCCCCCACTGCAGCCTGGAGATTGACACCGGCAACCAATTTGGCTCTTGGAAGTCTTGGCTGCTGTTGCCTTATTTATTGCATGTTGGAGGATGTGAGGGAAGGCAGCGCCTTCAGGCAGGCTTGTTCCTGTCTTTCCCTGGCCCCTGTGCAGTGCTTTCGATAAAGAGGCCAGGCCTGTCAGCTGAACGATTGTGGGGTTTTTTTTTTACAGTTCCTAGCACAAACCTTCTCATTTATATGTAAAGTAGCCATTAGTCATAGCTCTGTTCCCTCACACTGCCTGATGTACAATCACATTTTGCAGTGGATGAATCTTTCCACACAGCTGCTCTGCTATGAATAATCCGTTGCTGGGCCCATAAATCAGAAAAAAATCATGCACCTCCTTTGCCTGATCCTTACACAAAGTCATATATTTTACATGAGGACAAGCTAAATATTCATAAGGCTTTAAAAGGGCTGTTCTGACTACATGGTACTTGTTGGGGTTGTTTTGTTCTGTCGGGTCAGGTCTGGTGGTTTGGGTTTGTTTTTCATTCACATAAGAAGAAATCTTTCTTCTTCTTTTGCCACCCTCCAGGCAGCAATCCTGAGCTCCTGGTGATGCTCCTCTGGGCACTTGAGTATGCCAAAGGACTGATGAATTCATCATCACTTCTGTCTCAAGGATAGGTGCTGCAAACACTGGAGTGTGCATTCCAGAAGTATGGTGAGGTGGCCAGGCCTCGGAGAGCAAAGGAGATGCTTTTGGCAATAAAGCAGCATTTCCTGATCTGTGCCAGAGGTGTGCCTGACTGGCCGTGAGTCAGAGTGTGCCTTTCTGTCTGTGCACAGCTTTGCAGGGCACTCTGGTACTTTAAGGCTTCTGGCAAGGTTCTGGGTGAAACTAGGAAGGTTGCTGACACTGGCTACAACCCTTGTTCAAGAGCATCACTGTCACACGGATTTATTTCAATCCATATTTTATACAAAGTACCTACAGAATCTATGATGTGGATTGGGGCTGGGGTTTCATCATCTGCTTCCCAGTAGCCAAGCAAATCAGGTGAGGGATGGGGAGCCAGCATCATGTAGTCCTGGTGGAAGGATGGAAAACTGGGAAATGAATTTAGCGTTACGTGCTCAGGATTCTTGCAAGGATCCCAGACCCTCAGGATTTGGCCTTCTTGAGACATTCCCCCCACTGAGATGGCCATCTAGAGACTCCAGTGGCAGTGATAATGCTATGTGAGCAGAGAGGGGTCTCAACCCCAAGGCAGGTCAAGAAACCCTGGAGATTTTTCACCTGATATCTGCTGAATTAGTAATTTCTCCATCACTGAGAGGGACCAACCTCACCTTTCTCTCCTCTGCCCTGTAGTGCAATTTCCACACAGCCTCGCAGCAGCCGTTTGATCACAAGAAAAGCCAGTTTGACGTGCTGGCAAATAAGTGCTTAGTTTGTATGTCCTGATTATCATCTTCCTGTACCTATAGCAAATTAAAACAGTTCATTGGGCTACCAGACAAGTGTCACAGCTGGCACGAGGTGAGAGGAGGAAGCATACGACTGGCAGAGACAGGATAGAGGATACAGCTTCCCTTTTCAGCAGCACAAGGGATAAATTCAGCTCAATCTGCAATACCAATCCATAGCCTGACCTGATTTCTTTGCAGACAAGCAAAGAAATGGTCACCCCCTCTGGTCACCCCCTCTTCATGTGCAACCTTGCACATCTCCTTAGTACAAGGTAATGCATACTGTCCTGCTTCAGCCATATAGTGAGCATAATTCATAGCACAGTCTGGGACTCTCTTCTTTTGCTTTTGTCTGACTGAGTGGCAATGTTACTTTGTCTTGAAAAAGTCCTCTATCCACAGGCTGCAGGGAGCCATCCTGCATGTAGATCCCCCAGGGCGCTATGTAACAAGTCCCTTTAGCTGAGATGTCTGTGCCCTATGTGAAATATACCAGTGTTAGGAGATGTGCTGGGAGGGAGAGGCTGAGCTCAATCACTGGGACATTTCTGGGTGCAGAGGCCCCTGTTTCCCTCTCTTATGTTATCAAATGTCTGTGTGCTCAGCACTGTGAAATGTACCCACAATAAAGCTTGCTGTTGCCAAGATCTTACAGGACAAAGGGAATAACAAAAGGTAGTTTCATTGATGCTCTCCCCTCTTTTTCTCTTTCCTTCCTTTCTGCTGCAACTTGGAAAGAATGAAGTCAAAGGACTGCCAAAGCAGAGGAAAACAAGGCCAAGCACACACAGATGGCAAGCCCACAAATCGAATTTAAAATCATCCTTTATTATTCAGAATATTAAAATTCAGGCAATAATGCCCAAAGGAACTGTGCTGATTAAAGCTCCCTAATGTTTCATGGCCAAATCTTGCTGCTTCCTCCAAGGGTCGCTGGGACAAGAAGTGAAACCCCTCTAGAGTGCAGAGAGAGGTAGGGCTGTACCTGCTGTAGATCACTTAACCAGTTACTTACTGACCCAATCAGCTTCACTTAAAGCAAAGCACCAGCTGTTCCTTACCCAATTAATGACTGCCACAGCAAATTAACATGGTGTTACACCAGGCGTGGATGTGGTCCGCAGAGTCCAGAATGCACAGAGCAATATGCTGTTGCAAAAATAATCACAGTAATATCTTTACTGTTAGGTAGCATCCTTCATCTGGAGAGATGGTGAGCTCCCAGTGTGCTACATGACTTGCTTCGTGCAACATGCTCTGCAGTGAGGGTAGAGAGGGCAGGAAGAGTGGAGGTGTATGATTGCTATTTCAAGGGGACAGTAAAGAGGAACTGGTCAGGGGCAGCTCTGCTGTGGCATAGACAACACTGACCACACATGTCTGACTTCTGGTTCCTGCAACCCAAACACATCATCATTTATAGGATATTTATAGTAAGTCTGCTCAAAGTGTGCCTTCTCCCTGCCCTATACACAGAGCTTTCCAATGTCTGTCTTCTTGCTGTGTGATTTGTGATTCCTGCAGATGCAGGAATCCAGGTGAGGTTTATGTGGCAAACTATTACCTCGGTGCTCAGTGCTGCCAGAGCAAGTGCTACTCTCCAACTCCTTCCTTGGTCTCTTCATGCTGTGGTGGAGACTTTTGCCCTGTCCCTCTGCAATTGTCTTGCATTGTGGGGTCTCAGTGGCAGTACAGCAGAACAATTAAGCCATTCTCTTCTTTTTCCAAGGTTAAGTCCAGCACCTAAACACCCATTTAGTTTTGACTCCGCTTCATTCATGCTTTTTATGACCTACAGACGTTAATCCCCTATAAGTTACAGCCCAGACAGATCAATCAGCCTAGGGGCTTTGGGGCAGTGGTGTCTAGTGGTAAAGCATTACACTCTTTTCCTACAATTAGACCAGCATCAGATATTATTGACAAATAAGCTGGGCAATCAAAGCCTTGAGCCTATCATGTTGCTACAGAAAGGATCCATTTACCTCCCAGTCAATGGCGGGATTCCAGGGGAGAGGAGACACAGAAGAGCCATGTCCCAATTACCAGCAGCCCCTAGTTGCCTGCAGTACTGTTACAGGAGCTGTCCCTGTGTAATTATAGGACTCCCTCATTATAATTACTGTTATTTATATAATTGTGGTAAGTGTTTTCAGTGCTGTCACCAGTCTGGAGAGTGCCCAGCCCCATTACAGTCAAGCATTTCAGGTGTTTCACTGCTAAGAGCCTAGGCTTAAAGTATGATGACCAAGAGTATGGCTGGGCCAGTCCAGGAATAGTAGCCCCTGTCCTGGTGACCTGAAAGCTTTCTTCAGATTTCTATGCCTTGGCATGGTAGTAGAAGCACACGAAGTTATCCCTGCCTTCTTCTTTTGAGCTACTGCTCTTGGAGCACAGCTCATTCCAAGATCATGCCCTAGATGGGCTGGCGCTCCTTGTCACCTCTGCTGGGTCACCAGTTGGAGGAGATACTCCTGGCACTAGGTCACAAGGCACCATCTAGGTCTTATGTCCTTGCAAGGAATCCAGTAGTGAGTATATTCTCCACATCTTTCTCTCTCTGATTATTTTGTTTAAGAATACAGAGTAGACAAGGTGTTTGGAGAAAATGAGGGAAGTGTCTGGTGCACAGGAGGTGCTGGTTTCATACCTGTGACTCAAAGCTTTATAGCTCAAACACAGGAATGGGCTGTATGTCAGCAAGCAAGCACTGATGTGTGTGGCTGACATCTAAATAGGAAGAAATTCAGGGTACCTCACTTAAGATGCAGAGTGAAATATAATGACCTGTGGAAAAGAACCCCACAACCCATAGAGTTATGAAGTAGGAACGTCTATGATGGTGCTGGGTGTCAGGGGGGCATCTCTCCACCAAACCTGCACACCCTATGATGGAACAAGCCATAATTTATGTTACAAAAACATACATATTCATGATAAGAGGCAGGGTTATTATTTCTTAGAATAGATGTGGTTATTATTTCTTGGAACTCACTAACATAGGCGTCCTCCCATTCTCTGACCTGGTTCCGCCCTCTCGGTGGTCTTCCAGTGGTCGTCTGGGATGAAGGCCAGCAGTCTTCCACACAGTGTACTTTTCACCTTCAGTCCAATTTCGCAGCTGGCTTCCTCTTTTTTTAATTGCTTCACTATTTTCAAGGTCCCAGTTTCTCTTTATCTCTGGACCGGCATCTTCCCACTTTGTCAAGAGACACAGACTCTGACATTTATGTTTACACAAGGTAGCTGTCCGGCTAGGTGCTACACATCTTCTTAATCAAGAACATGCAGCCGATCTGTGGGGCCCTCTATTTGTGAAACTTCAGGGGCTCTTCACCAATATACTTTGGTTTCATACTTTTCCTTTCATCAATATGAATGGAGCAAGGAAAAGAATCTGAGCGTTTCACTGGATGACAAACTGTGTAGGAATCAGTACTAAAGATGCAGGAGGTGTCTCTGCTCGTTGAAAGGTGGCTTCAGTGTGTGGGCACACTGTGAGAAATGTAGTAAAACTAGAAAGAGGTTATACAAATTTGACAAACCCCAGAGGATTAGGAAGAGATGGCTGCCAAAGAATGAGCTGGTCTAGTTTGGTGTGCCACAGAGATTAAAGAGGGATGCGAGGGCATATGCTAAATGCTGTCCAGTCTATATGCAGCTGCTGTTAGACGAATGCTCATCGGTCCTGTGTTTTATTTGCTTGTTTGCTGCTTGGTACAGCAAAGAGGACTTGGCCCATTTTTCAGGGAAAATAGAAACATTATTAGAAAAAAAGAGTTAAGTGAAGCACCACGAGAGGCTGTTTATGTGACTTGGCTTTAGGGAAACCCTGGGGCTGGGAATGAGCCCCAATTGTCCCTGTGGAGTGGGGCTTCTCTCGCCGCCTCCTGCGGCCGCTGCCGTCCCGTCACACCGGCACAACCCAGCGCCACTACAACCCCCGTCGGCCCCCTCTCCCGCGGACAGCGCATGCGCCAGCCGGCTCCCGGCGTGCCCCCGGCCCGAAGCCTTCTCGGATTTGTAGTTTTCACATGCAGAAGGAGACCTCACCGGCTGCGCGGCCAGGGACTACATTTCCCGTGGGCCTTCGCGCGGCGCATGAGCTTTGTGAGCAGCGGGGCGAGGTGGGGTGGGGGACGCGGGGCAGCGCAGGTTCCTGTCTGCGCTGGCTGCGGCCTGGCACTGAGGAGACGGGGGGGCCTCGGCCCCGGCTCCCGCCGCGCAGGACTATGGACCCGGCCGAGGCTGTCCTGCAGGAGAAGGCGCTTAAGTTCATGGTGAGGGGCCGCGGCGGGGGTGGGCACCTCTGTGTGTATATGTGGAGGTGCAGCCGGGGAGGAAGGGCGAGGAATGAGGAGGGGCTATGGGGGAGGGGCGGAGATGGGGAAGATGAGGCTGGGGACATGGAAGGGGACCCCTGGGGAAGGCTGGGCCTTTACGGTTTGCTGGGCCTAGGGACGCTGGGTTGGCAAGGGGCCGCGCGTTCTGCGGGTAGGGGAGGGCAGGGATCAGGGCCTCGGAGGTGGCGTGGGGTGCGGGAAGGGGGCTGCCAGCTGAGGGGCACTGCGTACCGGGAGCGGGGTCCTCATATTTGTGAAGTATCGTTGCACTGGAATAGGGAGGCTGCAGGTGTCACCTGGGAGCAGGAGAAGTTAAACTCGAGTGAGACAGGAGCTGGCAGAAGGGGCCTACGAGCATCGGGATGGGAGTGGACATGTAATTCTTGGGTTTATATCTTTATTTATACGCCTTAGACTATACTTCCATACTGTACAGTATCTCTGCAATTTTATTTTGTTTTTCCTTCCATTCTGTCGTGAGAGTGGTAAACACACAAATCTTTGACCTGCTGCTGCAGGTGTATCATCGATAATCAATGTGAAGAGCAGTTCATGCTGTTTAGGTTTGTGAGTTGGTCTTTGGTGTGGAAAACAGCCTTGCGTGTACTTAATTGCATTAAGAAGAAATCAGGTGTGTCTGTTTTGCTTAGATGTGAGGCAAGATGCACTTAAAATGTAGTTTCATTCTCTCTTTCTTCATTTGCTGATATTTGTGTTTTGGCCAGAAACATAAAAATTAGAAATCACAATGGAAAATAAATGTTTGCCAGCAGAGTTGAATGCACATTTCAGGTGCTCAAACCTGTTTTTTTCCCCTAAGGATGTCACATAAATAACTGACAACACTAGCTAGAAGTTTGTGTTAGATTAGTGCTTCCAGTGGTACAGAATTAAATCTAAGCTCATCAAGGAGATGCAGTTTTATTAAGCCTTCAGAATGTGTGCCCAAGATGAAACTGGGGAAATGGTAGTTGCAAATTTTAATTTCTAATTTAGCTTCAAAATATTTGTTTGGCTTCTATTTTATTTTTTAATCTTGCAGAACTTGTTTCTCTTGAGACTTTTTGACCCTTTTTCTAGTAGCCTCCAAGTTTGTCAGATTTATAGAGTTTCAGCTCAGTGAAGTGGGAAAATGCTATGGATACCAGAATAGGCAAGGTAGCAATTAGTAATAATAAACTACCCTCTTTGGTGTGTGATTGGCCAAAAGAGTGTCCCAGATCCTGTTGCACTTGTGTTTGGCCAGGCTTAGTAATTACAACCTGCCTCTAGACAGTAAGTTTCACATCATGAAAAGTTTCTGCTGAAGCATTTTTTGTATTCTGCCAGGCAATAGTATGAACATGCTATGCTGATTTCTCTTATACTGTCTTTTTCACCCCTTGCGCTGAGAGGCCCGTCTAAAAGCCTAGTCCAGGTGTTTGAGATCACTTGTGAGATTGGACCTGAGACCTGAGGGAATTGCTATCTGTCTTGGGGCTGGCTGTGTTCCTCTTGAACCATAAAGCTCTGTGATATTAGGGAGAGACATGAGAGATATGCGTGTCAGAGCTGCTCTTACAGTAGGTGGATCCATTAAGAGCACCAGATAAAAGGGGGAATTATCAGGATCAGATGCACTGAGAACTAAAAGCTAAACCAAGTTCCACAATGTTTTAAAATGCTTCTTATATGCAAAATGTTTGTAAAAATTCAAGCAAAAGAGGTGTCTTCCCTCTCTCTGCTCTGAACGTTCTAGGGTTTTGGGTGTTGTTTGTTTTGGGTTTTTTTTGGACAGGTTGAGAGGAGAGTGAGAAAAGCTGTTTTTTAGCACATGTGAGGCTTTTGCTTTAGTGCATGTCTTTCTAGAACATGATTCTTAGTTATGCTGATGAGGTAGTTTTTGTCAAACTTGGTGGAAGCATGACACAGGTAGGTTGTGTTGATCTGTGGGGTATCGGTTGCAAGCATCAGCTTGGCCCTCCTTGGAAGCACCTTGTTGTTTCTGCTTTTTAGCACTCAAAGTGCTCACGTACTGCAGTAATGGCATTGGTACAATTATCTACACAGAGGTAGCTGATCATCTTGTGCATCCTCTCAACTAATGCTGAGTCACTCACAGTGTGCTACCTTGTTCATCCAAGTGTGTGATACACTTCATGTACATCTTCCATGCTAGGTGGATTGCAGTTTGGGTTGACATGGGCTTTGCTATTAATTAGTGATTTTTCCCTGGGAATTTCCCAAGCGCCATTATGGATAAATATTCAAGCATCTTTTGGAGGCACAAGACCTATTAACTTTCCAGCATTTCACAGTTTTGGTTTTGATATGGATTTGTGGCAGGTTTCACTTAATGGTGAAAAGCAGTCCTGTAGGTGGTAATGGGTTTGAAATTATCTGGAAAGTAACACTCTTTTCACTTAAAAATGTCAGCACTTAATTTTTAGCACTGAGTTTGATTAGCTCTCTTGAGTTGCACATAGCAGGCAAGATAGACCTGACAATTTGGGGTTTTTTAATGTCTAATAAAATAACATCATGTAGAGGAGACATTATCCAATATTAATGTTATGAATGAAATCATCTTGCTTTAAAGCATCTGTATTTGATTCTTTTATAGACAAGCTGGACTCTCTCTGCATGCTCATATGTAACTTTTTGATGGGGGTAAAAGAAAGTCATCTTCTTACTGTCATGGATGGCTTGATTACATGCCAGTGGAAGAGATGACATTTAGCTAATATCTGCTACCAGTTCCTTGGTCTGTGATCAGCTACAATATGTATATTCAAATACATTAAGGTATTTAACTTCAAATACATTAAGGAATTTAACTTCAAATACATTAAGGAATTTAACTTCATTTGCCTACTCGGTTTACCTCTACATTTTAAGAAGGCCTAATTTATTTATTGATATTAAATTACTGTTTATTAACATTATGTAATACATAGCCACTGCTCACCAGGGAAGACTGTTCTTGGTGGTGAATGAGTGTTTTCTATCATGTATACTACATGACATCTTTCAAAGGATTTTTTTTTTTGAATGAAAGTCAGTTTGTAGATTTGAAATATGATTTTGTAAATTATATAGTCCAGTGTTCTGCAGCTACACCAAAGGCTTTACCAGAGTGGAACATGTCTCAGTTCACTTTGGCTCCTTTTCACATTTCTGCAGTAGTATAGATAAAATGACAGTCTTTGAAAAGTATAGTGTGTAGGAGATTGATGCACAAGCTAAAAGAAGAGATTCATGTGTCCATTATCTCAAAAAAACCCATACAAAAAAAACCTTTCCCCATAATCCTTGCCTTAACAGAGTTCTTTTTTTTATGCCTTCAAGAATATGGGACTTTTGTTGTCATAATCACTTACAGAAGTGCTTGAAATGAGGTGCTCGATTAGTAACTTCCATATTTGAATAAAGTGTTTAAAACTGTAGATACAGTAGAGTGCAATAGGCTCAACTGAGACTTTGATTAAATGTCATATAAAGTAAACTACATACGCCTGCATAGAATAGTAGATACTTTTTTCGAAGTAGCTTCAAATGGTTCTGTTAAGTATTCAAATGTTCTGATGATTATCTTTTTAATTAAAATGAGAAATCTTTGTTTAAAGTGGCATTCTTTTTTTACGGCCTGTTACAGTCTCTGTAACAATCATTTCTTAAGTCTGAACGTTTTTAATTCCAGGAATCCATTTATATAAAACTATGTTGAGACTTAATTAAGGAACGATTCTTTCAAAGCTTGTAAATAGCCAGGAAAAAGGGACAGAAAATAAAACTGACATTCACACTTAACAGAATGATTGTTACAAGGTATGTAATATGCTATAAAAATACAATAAAGCCCTTTTTATAAGAGTTCATATTTTTTGTTCCTCATTTTGAAAGGTATTTAAGAAAAATATCAAAGCTCTGTGAAGCAACATCTGTTTTCTTGAATGGACTAGTGACAACTTCAGTTGTATTTAACTATCACTACTTGGAGCTGTACCTGACCAGTTTGGGATCCTATCTAGGATGGTTTTGGAGGCAGCAGCATGGTATTTAATGAAGTTTCACTTTCTCAGTTTTTCCAAACTGATCATTTTGCCATACTGTATTTAATTTTCTGGCTTGAATAGGAAGATGTGCTCTTCATGAGGGTCTTTTTTTCCATTTCACTCTCAAATTCTCTGTTTCTTTCTGGGTGATACAATTACAGGGAGCCCTGCTGTCCTTCCAGTTTCACAGGAGAACTAAACCCTTTTGGTTGCCTTTAAAAATGCATCCACATTTTATTGTTTGATGAAAGAAACCCCATGAAGTTCCATAATTTTTATATTCTTGGTTTTGTAGGTGTTTCCACACAACTCACAACTGGCAAGGTAATACAGTCAGGAATAGTCAGTGTTACTGGAGGCTGAAGGATAACAGACTAGGAATCAGTCCTCCTCCCCCGCAACTTTTTCACCTCTGTGTATGTGTCTATGTAAGAGATATGGAATAAGGCTTATACTTTCAAAGAGGTGTTGTTTGCACTGAACTCATATGATTTGTGCTGCTGGTAGGACTGGGTTTTTAAGACTTAGGACTTGTTAGTTATTGTTTTGGAACTCTGAGAACCTTACCATATTCCTAATAACCTATTTGTATTGTGGTCATTGTAGCAGAGGGTCCTGGATATCTAAAGCCAGGGTGCCATAAAGGCAATGGAAATAATTTTGTGAAATAGCTGGAATAGCAAAGAGTTGGAGGGCTGCAAATCCTGCTTGGATATTAAACACATGCTTTTTGATTATTTCTTTTTTTTTTTTTTCCAACAGAACTGAAATAACATGCTCTTGGACTAGTATATTGTAAAGCAAATGTTGATTTCATTTCTTTTACCCCAAACTCACTGCCGTAGATTTTTGTGGACTTGGTAAAGGCCTTTGGTACTTCAGTAACTTGACTCTCACTTCTCTGGCAATGTTTCTTTTCAGCCACTTTGCTCCAATTAAACGTTTGCAATTAGAAAAGCAAATGGCAAATTTGCTATCGCATCACTGAAGTATTTAGTTTGATAGACTTAAAAAGCAGAATTTGTTGCACTGCGCTCTCCACACTGTAATATATACTATAAACATCAGAGAGAATAGGCTGACCTTAATATTTGCTTCCCAGACTAAATCGCCGCCTTGCAGCAGTTATTTCCCACTGAATAAAAAGTTTAATTTCACGCCCTGATTAGTGCTAGTATGTGCAGGTGGATATTTATTTTATGCAGCTAAACTAATCTGCCTTGGCAAATTATTTGCCAGTCAGCAGAGCTATAATTCCTCGTGAGTATTTGGTACTAAATTATCATTCTCATTAGTAAGAAAGCAGACTCTTCTAGCCACAAAGTTTGGTTAGGCAAAGGGTTTCCTAAGTAGTCCTTGGAAGGTACAAGACATGTGCAGTGATATCAATATTCTCAGTATTCTGAAATTGTTTGTGATATGGAGAAGGAAAAGAAGATCTCAGGGGAAGAAAATAAAGTTATCCTGTGTTTGCATATTATCTCCAGAGACCAAATAGGAATGTAAAGTATTTGAAATCACCTCCTTAAGAGGTGCCTAATGAAGAAAAAATGAGATATTGGTCTCTGGAGTATTTCCAATGGCCAAGCAAATTCTGATCTCTGGACCATAAAAGAGATGCAAATATAAAGTTACATTGTTTTCTTGTTTATTTTCAGCATTAGCATCTACTGAGGTAGCGGAAAGAAGGAACTAATACTAGAAGTTAAATGTCAGAAGAAACAGGAAACTTCATGGTCTGGTTTCATTTAAAGTTCACTTGTGCTGTAAAAACATTTCAAGTGGAGATCAGAAAGTGTTTCCTGATGTGCGAGTGTTGACTGTTGCCAGGTGAATCAGAGACTGGTCTGGGTTGGAAGGGACCTCCAAAGTCATCAAGTTCAGCCACCTCTTCAGTAACAGGGACATCCTCAACTAGATCAGGTTATCCAGAGCCCTGTCGAGCCTCACCTTGAGTATGTCCAGGCATGGGGGCTCAACTACCTCTGTGGGCAACCTGTTCCAGTGTTCCATCAACCTCATGGTAAAGAACTTGTTCCTAAAATGTGTTTATCCACTGTTTGTTTTCTCTTGATTTTACTGTGTTGGTAGTTTATATCATAAAACTTGTTAGTCAAAGGTATTTCTTGTCTATTACAAAGAGAGTAATTTGTACCTGGAAGTTATGAATTGTCGTTAAGAATTGAGTGAAGGCAATCCACTGTCTCTCTTTCATCTGTATATACCCATTTCTTGTCATATTCACTTTCTTAGTGATTGCCGCAACAATATTTAAGGCATAAATAATCAGATCATGTGTAAGGCCAAAAGCAGCAAACCAAGCAACTTGATTTTGTTGTAAAATAAATTTTCATGCTAAATTCAACAATGCAGATGGAATGAACTCTTTCCTCACTTCCCTTGTATGCTTACATTGTGTCATCTCTGACTGCCATGCGTGCTGGTGAGGTCTGTGCAATATTTAAAACCATTCTTGGTGACAAACTTATCTAGTGCTTCTAATATTCAGTGTTTTCTTCAGCCTCTCCCATTTCATCTTTCCTGCAATTCAAGAGATGCTCAACAAGGCGTATTATTTATATTTTTTAAGTGATTTTGCACAGAAGGACTCAATGCAGTGTGCATTTAGCTGTGGAAACTGAAAATGAGTTGCAGCATAGCAGAGTCCAGTGTCTGCAACTAAATAGTAAGTACTCAAAGTACGATTGATAAGCAATCGAACATGGAACTATTTTCTTGCCAGGATGCTGATTAGTGTGGAGGAAAACTTGTTAATCCCATGGAAACTGTTGCAAATAAACATCCCGTATGTTATATTTAAGCGTGTCTTGCTTGTTAAACAATAATGCCTTCTAATGGCTCTTGAGGAACTCTGGTGTTGGACAAATACTACCATTGCTCTGCAGAAAAGGAAAACAGAAGCTCAGAAATTTGGCTGGGGTCATTGACTGGAAGAACTTATGTAGAGCTGTACAGTACACTGATAATAGAAGACAGAATAAAAGGAAACCTGTTCCAATAGCTAGCTTTGTGCTTCTGACCCATGTATTGGTTAATTTTACAATTGGCTAGCCACCTGTTAAAATAACACATTTTATCATTAAACAAAATTAATTTTAAAAATGGCTTGAAACTGTCTGATTTTAATGGGATCTGAATATTCTTAGTTTTAATCTGCCTCATGAGGCTTGTCTTTCTTCTGGGAAGTACATTGTTACATCATTAAGATATCATCCCCTACTGAGAGAGAAATCGGTCCCATTCACTAAATGGCAATGTTGCAACAATGACAAGTATTTCTAAAAACTGCATTAAAATTCATTTTTAACTCTTTCATCTGCAAGTTCTGTGGTTCCGTTAACCAATGGGTGCTCATCTTGCATGCAGCTGTGTGTGCACAGCCGAATTTGCTAGCTGTGATGGCAGAAGGTTTGAGAAGTGCCAGTGAAGACTTTTGGTTGTAAATTATTTCACTTTTTCACAGTAATTTTTGCTTGAAAACAAACAACTGATCATAATTTTGTGCTCTCTAGCTGTTTCTAGTCCTCTTCTGTAGCAAGAATTGAGAAACATCCAGTTTAATTTTTCTTCCCCTCACTACTGAAATAGGGTCTGTGCATTCATCTTGATGAGAGCAGCAGGAAAGAGAGAATGAAGAAGAATGGGAAAGCACAGCAAGGGGTCTTTCCAGTCTCCCTCAGGGAAGGACAGAAGTGTTTACAGTCTGTGAGCAGGAACCCTGCAACCTCTTGGCAGTGGAATAACCAGTTCGGACTAGCAGAAGCAAAAAGCCTTAGTGCTGGTGTTGCACGGACATACTGTGAAGGAATGGAGAAATTTTAAGTGCAGTTTTAAGTTAGCAGAACAGTAATAAGTATCCTTCTAACTAGCATAGATAGACCATCCTCTTCAGAAGCATCTAGAGCAAAATAGAAAGTTGTAGAAAGGGAGTTTGGGAGGTACCAGCCAGTGTAGACCTCCAGTGTGGTTTTCCTATCAGCTGGCTTCGTGCCTGTGTGTGGACTCTCTCAGTTTGTTTGAAGAATCCTCTCTCTTGATGTTGCCAGCTAAGGATGTAGTTATTCTTACAGATTGTGATTTTTTAATATTTTTTTTTTTAATTCTCAGACACAAGAGGAGGGATTAAATACTAGGGAAAAAAGTGATGGCTATATTTGCTTGGATACAAAGCAGACCTAGGCTATGCTCTGACTAGAAAAGGAAATCTTAAATATTTCCAGGCATGTCTTTATAGCAATGAAAACAGCCTCTAGTTGTTGCAGAGAAAAATGGTCTAACGTGGAAGTCTGTCATACAGTATAGTCACTCTCCCTTTCTACACACATCATTTGTAATTTATTGTGAGAGTGATGCAAAATGGAGCAGTGTTTATGTGGGAGTTGCTTTGAGTTTATGGATAGTTGGCCTCGAATTTTGTCTGTTAGGAAGATGCTGGCGATTCTCCAGGGGGTTTGTTCATTGGGTCTGTTCAGTGCCCTTCTTATGTGCCCGTGCTCTCAATGGGACTAAGAAATGGAGCCAGTTGTCATTCATCTCTGGCAAATTAGAGCAATGAAAAGTGGGTGCAGTCTCAAGAAATGATGGAATGTCTTAGCAGTTTTCTGAAGAAGGCAAAACAATCTTAATGCCCTCTTCAAGTAAGACAGAAGGTGTTTTCTGTTGGTAATAGGTGTGAAGGCACAAAAACCTGCATCCCCTGATAGTTTTATTTTGGTATTTATTTATTTTCCTCCTTTTTTGAATGGGATGACTCCAGTAAGGTGTGTTGCTCTTTACTTTGTCACAAACGTTGTTTATAAGCAAACATAGATGTCCTGGAAGCTTTTTTTGCTGACAAAGAGATTCTTATGTATGTTATCTCACTGACCTTAAAACAAGAGACAATGCATTTCAGAGTCCATAAATGAGAGGAAACAACTCTGTATAGGGTAGGAATAGGTCTTGTGGAGAATGGGTTCAAATCTGATGCTGGTAGACTGTAGACTCTAGTCTCTTTTGCAAGCTTCTTAAATTAACTTCTCAAAGTCTTGGCTATGACTTTGTAGAGCTATTCCACTGCTTTGAAAGCTAGAATCTTTGTTCTTGTTTTCCAGGTTAGCATCATTCCTAGCTAATTCATTCTTATTTGTTCTTGTGGCAGTGTTGTTCTTGAGCTTAAGTAGCATTTCCTGCTCCCCTGTGGTCCTCTGAATATATCTGTTATGTTCTTCTGTGAGCTAGATCTGGTCAGGCCAAACCAGCATTTAATTCATTTATGTATATCCTTAGTTGTTTCCTATAATTCTTGATCATCTTAGCAGACCTTTATAAACAGCTAAAAAAAACTTGATGAGTCCAGAAGATGAATGACCAGAGCTATACAGAACATTCTAGAATAAGTTTTACTGGTTCTTTGTACTTAAGCAGTAATCCTGATTTCTCCCTTTTGGAAATACTTTGCTTTATGCGGTATCCTGTAGTAGTATTGCCATCCTCATGGCTACAACTTATTGATGAACCATCATTACCTAATGAGTAACATATCTCAGGGCCTCTTTTCTTCTTCACAGTTACTGAATCCTTAGTTTATAGTGGAAATGATGTTACTTTTTAATTTATGTACATCATGTGTTGGCTCTGTCACCTAGATCTTCAAGATAGTGTGTCCTATGACTTTATGATGTCTCTTAAACATGTCTTCAGCCAGTTTCATAAGCACTATGTCAATTCTATGGGGATTTTTTAGCTAATAGTGAGAGTACTTTAACATTAATTTCAAGATTACTAATGGATTTCAACAAGGATCAATCTTTGTACAGCTTGATGGTTCTTTTTTTGAAATAACCTGTGATCCTCTACCCTTTTTAGTTTCTTATCCTACTTGCAACTCTGGTATTAATCCTAATCCTCTCCATTTTAACTACTATCTTCCTACATGTCATCTATCAAATGCTTAACTAATTCTAATTTGTCTGGACTTCAGTGATCTTCTTAAAGAATAAGATTGGGTTAGTCTAGCACTAATTCTAATTTGTTCTAAATTGGGAGTAGATTTACTTATGCCTCCTGTGGTGACTGCTTTGTTTTGGCAATAGTGATCAGTCTCAGTAGATTTCCTTTCTTGGGAGACAGGACATGCTAATTTTAATTTTTTGTGGGGGAGTTGTTTTTTTTTCTTCTTTTGTTTCTTTTTAAGGGTTTGACAGTCATTTATGCAACATCTTAGACTCTTTCTGGTTAGTCTTCTTACAGATACTTGGTCTGCTTGGGAATCCTGTTGGTGGGTATCTTCAACCTCTTCTGTTGCCTCTGCTTCATTCACAGTCCTCTGAGACAGGAGGCTGTTTTTTAAAGGAGGAGTTGCCTCTAAGCCAAGCAAAGGAGCTTTTGCATCTTGTGCTAGTCTCAAGGATTTGAGAACTGTCATAGAGCTGAACTCAGTACACAGCATTCAGGTCAGGGAAGGAAGTTTAATATATCTTGCTAAGTACTTTGGGCAGTTAGGGATTCTGAGTTACTTAAAAGGGGTGAAGAGGTCCACATTGTAATTGTAGCATGGT
Organism: Tricholaema leucomelas; assembly: GCA_013400475.1. Lineage (NCBI taxonomy): Eukaryota > Metazoa > Chordata > Aves > Piciformes > Lybiidae > Tricholaema lacrymosa > Tricholaema leucomelas. The sequence goes on from WAAF01001364.1 coordinate 105,997, forward strand.
GCTTTGTGAGAGATATAAATTGGGATAGAATAGCAAGGTTTTTTGCTTGTTTTATTAGAGGGAGTTGTTTGGCTTGAGTGCTGGAGTCTGCTCAGAAGACAAGAGCTCAGTAAGGAGAGAATGTAGTGGTTGAGTGCTGGAATCTGCTCTTGAAAGCATTTCCATTTCTTCAGAAAAATAAATAAATATTCCTCTTACAAATGTGTCCAAACTGCAGATTTCCTTCCAGGATAGTTGGCACAGACCTGCAACCTATTTATTTTGCATGCTTTTTTTTGTAAGCTACCTAAAATTAAGCAGGAGATTAGAATAGTCAAAGTTATCACTGTAGTTTCTTTTGCTAATAAGTGCTGTCACAGGTCTCCATTTGGTTTTGAATACTGTAATAGCATTCTTGTGAATGCTTAAGAAGGTTTCCAGGTGCTTCATGTTACAAAAGTAGTTTTTCTGGCAGCTGCTACTCTTCCAGGGTATATAAACTTGTGTCTTTTTATCAATCAAGGAATATAAATAGGCATTTTCCAATGTGAGCTGATTTTGAGCAGATCTTGGTCAACATACTCCAAACAGATTCACTCAAGTATTGAGGCAGCCATGTCCTCCATGTGGGGTGAATTCATTAAGTTTGCAGGCAGTCAGAGCCTACTCTTGGAGAATGCTGTGCCCTTCTGAAGGAGTTTTGTGTCAAACTGTGAGACCTGACAGTCAACCGACTTGGTGTTTGTTCATTCCTTCTACAAAGTTGCAGAAAGGGCACACTTAAATATTAACAGCTTCTGGTTTTAGGGTCAGAGAGCTCATGGTTTTCTCTCATGATAGTAAGGAAAGATCTTGAAACCTTATCTGTGGTTTTGGTCTGCAAGTCTAACTGTGCCTTATCTTGAGTACTGCTTTAGGCAGTGGATTAAGGTATCTCTTTGTGCCATGAAGTTGTGTACTCTATAGTGGGAGTTCAATTTATTGCTGTAATGCATACAGACTCATTAACAAGTTTTAGGCCACAGGGCATATTTTCCTGCGCTATGGAAGTCATCTCAACTGGACAATCTTCAGTGCAACTGGCCATGCCCTCATGTCAGTGACTGACAGGTCTAATGCTGCCTTTGTAGCCAAAAGCCTGTTAGTTAATGGAGTCGTGAATGTTGTTACTCAAAGGCAACCTTTGGAATATTAAAATGCATTATTCCTGTTCTTCACTCGATGTTTATGAAACAGGGAGTTGCACCTAATGAATGCAGTGTTATCGTCAAATAAATACTGCGCGTAGATCATAACTTAAAAGAAATGAAAATGTAAGTAGCTTCACTATTGCTTTACACTGACAGAGAGAGATGGGTTTAGCTTGCCTGTTTAAATCCTATGTGATGGAAACCAGAGTGAATGCCCTCTGAGGGAAAAGGAATCATTATGGGTTATATGATAAGATTCACAAGATCCTTAGTACATATATATTTCATACAGGTCTCAACTTTCCCCCCCCCCCCATTTCTTCTTACGTGGGAGGAGATGAAATTGAGAAGCAGCAGTACTGCCTTGCAAGTACCATAGTAGGCTTCCTTTTGTAATTATCATTCTTGACATATTTATCCTTTCTTGTGGAAGTGAAGATGCAGATATTTAAGAACCCTTCTTGCACAGAAAAGCCCAATTTCCGCTCAGTACTTAATTAGCACTTGTTTATGACACGACATCTGATTTGATTTTCAAAACAAATTGCACAGTAAAGAGGCTGATATTTAAACTGTATAGTAACCACAGCTCCAGCTGTGACTCAAATATTGTAAGCCTTCAGGGGTTGTGTTTAGGCTTAGAAAATAGGAACTCAGGCCTGTAATTAAATGTCCTCTAAAAACCAGCCTTTGTAGGGAAGAGAAGAGGGTACCACTGAATTTTAAATTACTGACTTGTTCTCAGGAACCATTCTCTTGTTCTGGGCTTTGCTAGGGACAGCAGAAATCAAACAGATTTAAAATAGAAAAGTAGATTACTAAAGGAAAATAAAGTCAGGGGTTGCAGGGAAAAAAGATGAGCAAAATAAGCTATTCTGGCTTGTGGCTTTATAGACAATTGCAGTGTATCAAATAATTTTAATATATGGGTAATATATAGACGACAAGTGGCCACCAAAGAGACTAAAGAGAAAGTAGGCATTTCATGCAAAGTAAAATTTCAGAACTGTGAATAAGTTGCTGATGATTATGAAATAAGCCATATGTGGTGATGGGAGGCTTATTGTTAAAACAAGTCCTCGATAATAAACATGTATGTCTTGGCAAAGAAAGTAGAGTTATATTACAAATTAGTCACTTCAATAAAAATGTGAAATGCTCAAAAAATAACAGGACAAATTAGCAGCTGAAGTGCTTTCAGAGTTGTATTTTGAGGAAAACAAACACTGTTGTAGCTATTGAAAAAGAGAGGAAAATTATCCCAGCAGCCTGACTTTTAGTCATGAAAAACACTGGAGCAGATGCCAAGAGAAAATATTATGCTTATGAACTACACTGAAACATGAGCATAAATGGTGTTTTCCCATGAAAAATACAGAAATGAGTAATTTTCACAGAAAGAGGCAATTAATTGTATTGCTCATAGAATGGCCTTGAATAGATCACAGTGTTGATTGATGAAACAGTACAACTTCCAAAGAAGGTGTTTTTCTGTATCCCACACCTTTTAAAGGCTGGCTGAAGAGGGGCATCTTTACTTTTTAAATTTCCAAGCATACACAAATTCTGCGTTTGGTTGTAAAAATTTAGCCAGTGGTGAATCTGTGAGTTTTAAATTAAATTACATGTTCCTGTGCTTGATGTGAATGGGGGCTCACTTGTGCAAGTACCACCCTCCTGCAGCAACATGTGGGTAGTCACATACCTCATCCTGGTAAAATGTGTTTTGCATCTTCTTACACTGGATAAATCTACCCATGCCTAGAGGAGACATTCCTCACTGAGAGAAGTTTGCAAATATGGTGTTGAGGGATGAGTGATGGGTCTTACTTTCTCCTATTTGTATATTTAACCTGTCAGCACTGAAAAATAAACCGAGCTTTAATTTACTGCTAATCTGCTAGAAGCCCTGAATACTTCACTGCTAATACTCTAGCAACTTTGTTGAAGTCACATTGAACTTGTGTTAGTAAGAGTTGTCTAAATAGAAGTACAATGTTAGCTTTGATACTGGAGATACTTCTGAAAGAGAATACAGGCAATAGATCTGTTAATACACTTAGATATTTGCAGGGCCAGGATCTTCAAATTAAATGGTTTAAATCAGTGTCTTAAATCGATTACTCAAACTGTGATCAACCAATGGGCTTTACAAATGTTAAGCAGCCTGCTACTCCTAAGAGTGAGCTTGACTGTTACCCTTTAATTTGTTGGTTAGGTGGCAGAAAGAAATGAAGTAATTTTTCCAGTTTGTTGTGTCAACCTGGGCAGATCCGAGGCTCTATTCAGGTTTCTCTACTCCTGACATTTATTTCAAAAGATGATAATGGAGGCTTTTTTTGATATTGATAGGTATACTATGTTGTGCTACTTGGAAAGAGCAACCAAAGCACTTGAGCCAGAGGCAAAATGTGGTTTTCTGTGGTCTTCTTGCTAGATACGTAGCACTTTGTAGAGTTTCTTACCTTTTCAAAGCACATAGAAATGTCAGCAGTTCCTCTCAGCAAACCTGTGAGGTGGGTTAAATGAGTGTTGTCCTCGTTTTGCAGTAGTAGAGAGACTAACCACCCATGAAGTTAGTGCTGAAGTAAGGATTAGGTCTCGGAGCATGATGCTTCTGGCTGTGTGAGAAGTCCCCTAAAACATAGTTTGTTAATGTGTTAAGCATCGCAAGTCCAAACTCAGCAGGTGAACGCAGTAACCAGATATACTTCACTTTAATTTATCAGCACAATGGTGGTTATTAAAATTCATGTTTAACTGAGATTACTGGCTAGGACACCAGGGCATAATCTTACTACTGTTTTGAAAGATTTAGGAGGATTGAAATTCAAACTGAAGAGAAGCAAAAATAACTAATGTTCAAAGTGTATTTTAAAATCCTGTATGTGTACTTCTTTGTAGAGGCAAGATTTTACTCTGTTCTAGTTCTTGCCTAATTTCAAATTCCTGGAGTACCTTCCCACCACACCTGTGAAGGTTTGTCATTAAGTGATTACACACATTTCCTCTTCAATCAACTGTGGTTTTTAGTGTTAAAGAGTGTCAAGATGGACACAGTTTGTACAAACAAAATACTGTGTTGACATGAGAACAAATAGGGGTAAACTCACCTGGAATTAGCCATCCTAAAAAGGAGTAGGGTTATTTTTTTCCAGCCTTCCAGAAAGAGCACACATCCACTGGTTTGGAGGGGAAGTACAGTGAATTAAGAAAAGGATTGTGAAGTAAGTTTCTGAAGTAAGAAAGATCTCTGGACTTTCTATCTGCAGATGTCCTGTTGCTTAGATGTGATTTTAATTTCTAAGCATTTCTCTTTTTTTGGGCAGGAGGGAGAACAGTGAGAGGGAACAGGTGAATCCACTTGATTATGAGAATGTTGTTGAACTGCAAATGAATGTCACTGCATTTCATTTTGTTGTTGCATACGTTTTCCTAGCTCTAAGTTTTTGCTTCCAGAACAATTGGATCTCTTGCCTTTTTTTCAACCCAATAAAGCATGAAAACAATAAATGAGGAGGAGATTATATTTGTCTGTCAGTTTGTGGCATAATTTATGGCAGCGTGTGAGTATAGTTTCCTGTTACCCTGGTATTCAGGTTGCAGCTCTTCAGGGATTTTCCTTAATCTTTTCGTGTTGTCCAGTGTCTGGTCTGACTGTGTTCAGGATAGTGACTGTAAAAACATTCTCATAGTTTGACTGCTGCTGCTGTTTTGACACCATAGAGCTTTATGCAGGCTGTGCTTATCCAAGTGCATTTGTGTGGACACTAAAGAAATACCTGTTTATGCTGAGCTGCTAAGAACAGTGGTGGAAATTGTAAAAATTACTTGGCTTTATTCAAAAAGTATTATTAAACAAGCTAATGTCAGAGGAGTAAACAAGAACTAATCTGGGGACTAAGCCTTCATATGTTACTTTAAAAAATTGGCATTGTTTAAAATGTTCCAGGATTTAGATTTAGGTTAGCTAGGTCCCAGTGTAAAAGGAGGTCTCTCTTTATGTCTATTCTCTCCTAGCCCCGAATACACATGCCAAAAGATGGATTCCAACTTATATCTTCTGGATACCAAGCATGGCTAAAGCAGGTTGGACTGTATTATTGTTATTCATCTCATGTGAGGGACCGTGTTGGACACCTGTGCTTGTCTCATTAGTGAAGTACATAAATGAGGGTGTAATGAAGTTATGGTGCCATGTTAGCTGATACCCCTCATAGCCATCACTGTTTTGTGTTTTATGCATGCTGTGTTTGTATAACATTTTCTCACCGGTCTTATGAACGTGCACTTTCTGCAAATAAAAGTTCAAATGCAGTCACCTGAAAGCAAAAAGGGTCAGAGTTTGAAAAGAAATCTGCAACAACAGCTGGAATTACAGAATTGAAATGGGTCTTCAAACACAAAGCTGCATGGTTGTGATGCTGGTAATAATGGGCAGGCCACTGGGTTAAAACTCCAGAGAATTGCATCTAGCGTCTAATTCAGATCTGTCTGGGTGAAACACGTATGGACACTCACTCACATCACATAACAATTGTGTAGTTTGACACAATCTGACACTGTGGGGAGTCCCCGTTCAGAAGTGGCCTAGCGCTATATTACTCTGGCTGTTATTAAAGGCCAGGCTTCAGATGTCTCAGCAGTCTGCCTCTAGCAATTGATGTCAACTTTTCACTTTTGTGAGCGAAAAATCCCCCCTTCAGAAAAAAATAGATTAATTTACAAATTGCCTGTACAAATCTCTTCCCTCATGAAGATACACATATGATGAATCCTACCTCCTTGAGAATATGTGGCTTAAAGTACCTGCTTTTGTAGAAAGCCTGAATGATTGTGTTGTTATGGCAACAAAAACTGGAAATATGAAAACAGCACAGATAAGCTTCATCCTGTTGTCGTGGCAACTGGGGTTGTGGAATGATGAAATGTGTTGGTGAAGGCGTCTGTGGTATCGTGAGCTCAACAGAAAGTGCCAAGTCACTTGAGTGTAGTGGGAGAGAACAAAAAGCCACAGCAGTAAACCCCCTTAAAACAAGAGTTTCATCGCAGATGCTAACAGGATGGCTGTACAGTCTTGTCTCAGTATCTTACAAGTAGTAAGTAGTAACATGTTTGTGCAGTTTCCTTACTGCTGTCAACTTACATTGACTTCTGTGAAACTGAGGAGAGCTTAAACACCTAGGAGAAGGGCATCGAGTCTTGTATTATATTTGCAAACCAATTCTTTGCATGAGGGATACTGCAGAGGTGAAACATGCTACGGAGCTTCTCTCTGAGAGACCATTTCTTCCTCTCTTCAGGTCCACACTAGTTGAAGGTCAGCTGGGACACTGAAGCTGATGTTTTCTTGATTTAAACTTTGCTGAGCTGGAGGCAAGGTGTCTCAGAGGAATCTCAGCTCTGCAATTATCGTCTCACAGAGCTCAAGTTTGTTGACCTGTAGGGCATGGCATCAGTTTCTTATGTGGTAGGTTGAGAGAACAATAGGAAGAGGACTATATGGCTGTTCTAATTTTCTTTTACTTCTAAGGCAAACAGACCTGCATCTCTTCTTGCTAGGTTATATTGCCACTTCTCTGATACAGGTAGATCAATGCTTTTTTGGCTGAAAGTTAAATTTTGGGTTCAGAAAACTCTGAAATGCTCAGTTAGTGATTTTTCCAAGGACACTTTAACATTAGGCAACCTTCAACAATAGTAGAGCTTACACTTTAAAAAAAAAAATCATGTGGCTGCTTCCATTTGGATTTTTAGTTTCCTGTTATTGGTTCTAAAGTCTATCGTAAATCTTCTTACTCTTTTTTGATCCAATGAAAAGTTACAGACCTGAGCTTGTGTATTAGCAAGTGCTGCTATGAAAATTGCACTAAATTTAAAATAGCAAAGCTGTGACTTTACCACAGGAATTATATGGGTAAGGGGAGCTGATACAAGGGGTAGAAACTTTTAATCAAAAGAGCTTTCATGAGAAACATGGAGGCTTTTTTGAGTCAAGGGTGATTTGGTGTAGGATATATCAAAGGTTGTATCTATACAATTTGTTAAAAGCCTGTATTAGTAGGAGAGCTCCTTTTGATGTATTTAAAAGCAGTAAGCTACATATGCATCCAGATGTAACAGTGCCTGTGCATCAGGTGTATCCTCTTGGTGGTTGTGTTTTTTAAACAGGATCCTAACACCATGGTTTGGTGGTTTGTTTTTTTTTCCCCCTCAGAATAGCTGAATATTGATCTGCTGCCTGGCTTAGACAGAATGTGAGAAGTAACCCAGTAACACATTGTATTAATATGAGCTAAAAGCAGTTTATATTACAGATGGGGTGGGGGAAGATGGAGTTCTGCAAGACTGGACACATACTATAAATATCCATAAATCTGACAATTTTATCTAAAACCAGCGCTGACTGGATTTGTGTATTTTCAGCCTACTTAAACTGGAGATAATAGTTGAACACTACCTGAGCATGGGTCGCCCACACTGATGCCATTACTCTCTGCCCTTTAATGGCAGGGTTTTATATTTAATGGTGCTGTGCTACGGTGGAGAGCTATGTTGTGTTTCTATGTGTGCTAGTGGAATAGTGGAAATACAACACTGATGCCAGAAGTACATGTTGCTTTAAGAACAGCTTTTTAAGGAACCTGCAAAGCTCTTTTTACTCTGTTTCCTGTGGATTTACATTCTACAAGAAGGCAAACAGCTACAGTTAATGTATTCAGCCTTGGTTTTCATTTAAGCCCATTTTTGAATGGCAGCAAATGCTGCTAGAAGTCTGTAACATCCTATCATCTAGATGTTGACCCTTTGAAGATAAGCTGCAGTTGACGTCTGAGGAGGGGAAGGAATGTTTGTCTATACATATAATCAACAGACATGACATTCCAATTCCTATATTATATTGACTCTTCCTATAATGTAAACCAAAGTGTGAAATTTGACAAATCAAGCTCTTAATTATCTGAAGCGCTTAAAAACTTTATTTTGATTACAGAAACAGGGAAGTTAAAATTATCATTTTAGATGGCTTGTGAAGCATGGCAGTTCAGAGTTACAGTTAGTACCTCCCCTTCCCAATTTTAAGGAGTTATGCTTGAAACATTTCTGTGTGGTAAGTACTTAACAATAATCCTGAGAGATTTTATGGAATTAATAAAACTAGAGACACAGGGAAAATCTAGTGAGGTCTCTGCTCCATCTCTCCACCAGTGTACGTTTGTTCTCTGCAGTTTGTGCGATGAACAAAAGTTACAGAAGTGTCCTAAGCTGAGAAAGTTTCAGCCCATTTCTTGGAGTAGGGTTGGGTAAATTTTATAAAGCCTCATAGTTGTTCAGGTTTGGTGGCGATTAGGCATTTAGTATGTTGCCCTTTCTTCTTTTTATTATGAAAGTAATGATTCACTGTTCTCCTCCTCTTGGCACTTTTTTTTTGGTGTGTTTATATGTCAGGCCTCTTGACACACTGTCTCTAACACTTCTTTCAAGAGCAGACCTTCCTGTGAGAATGTGGAACTCAGATGCGATGGTACTCTGCTCAAACTCATGTAGAATTAGGTTTATCTCTTTTGCTATATGAAGATTTGAAATTGTTCACAATTGCTGCAAAATCAGGTTTTCAGCATGATGGAGTTTAATAGCAAATGTGTTTCCTTACTAACAAAAGAGCCTGATACTCTTGGGCTTGTAAAATCTGTTTTGAACCTTGAGGTAGTTTTGTGCATTAGGCATTGAGATTGCTTTTAGCAAGTTTAGGTAGGTCTTGCTTTTGACAGCACCATCTTTGGTGTTGCTTAAAGAATCACAGCGCTTGTTACACTCCTTAAAGAAGGGTATGACATCTGGTTGAATGCTCTGCGGGTGCAGCAGTGTGCTTGTTTGAGGTTAATCGGAATATTATAATGAGAGAAATTAGATCATTCTTGTGAAAATAAAATAATGATGAAGTCTATTTTATATCATTCGTTAGTTTGCTGAAAGGGATAAAAAGCCAAAATGTAAACTATTTGTCCCAGTTTGCTCTGGGATGATTCTCCTTTTCGCATCCCCTTCGCTCCACTCAAATCTTCCACTAATTTTGGCTAACAGAAAACAAGTGAGCTTTACTGGTTGTTTTGGTTTCTGTCTGGGAAGGAAGGGAGAGAAAGGGTGGCTTTGAGCCTCTGCTGGGCTTCTTTTGTTTGTCTTGGGAGGGAGTTTGGATTTCTGTATTATTTCTAAATTGTATATAATTGTAAATACTTGTAAATATATTGTGTATATATTCTTGTAAATTTTGCTTTGCTGTAAATATAGTTTCATCTTATTTTCAAGCTATCTGAGCTGGTCTGGTAAATTCCAGTAGTGTGTATGGGGAGTTCCTAACCCACCACAGTTGGTTTAGATTTATCAGTTTTGTGGATTATTGAGCAACAAGTATGGAAATGCTACTGTCTAGTTCAGATATGATCTAGACAAGTTCCCTCAAGCACTTGGCAGTTGAGGATCGTTTGCACCTTGTAGGTGGGAGGTTCGTCCCTTTGTGGGCTATGTAACTTCTGTAATCCTGGGGGCTGAACTCTATTAATCATTCTTTGGGGGAAACATTCTTTGCAAACCTTAAAGCTATGATTTGATCCTTCTGGATCAAATAAGAATATATCAGATAAGAAATTGTTTGGATAATCTGAACGTGTAAACCTTTTCTGTGTTCTTTAAGAGTAGCTAGTGAACTGGAATCTCTTGGAAAAAAGTTACTGTAAACTAGGGAAATACCAGAAGATTAGGAAGAAGAGTTTGCATAGTATGTATGCTAAAGAAAATTTATTGGTCCATTTCATATGAATTGGGAAGCTGAGGGAAAAGGAATCATTTAAAGCAGATTGAGCTGCATGTGCACAGCAAAGCTTGCAGAATATGGGAACCCCATCAGTTACAGAGTGAAGGGGATGACCACTGAAGTCAGTGATCTGTACTGGGGTAACAAGTCCAATAACTCTGTCAGGAATCTAAGAAGAGTGTTATGACTGGACCCTGGTAGTATGTTTCTGATTTGTGGGACCTAATTGTGCTGAAGATGAATCCTGTGGTTGTCCCAGGAACATGTTGTGAGCTTTCCCTGTGAGGTATTTGGTTTACTTGATTTGCAGTTCCTGAAAATTATTCAAAGCTCTTTATTTAATAAGACAGCTGAATTACTTTTATTATAGCAGAACAGGAGAACAGACCACTTGTAATTATCCCCATACATGTTTGTGGGAATGTGACCAAAATGTCTGAACATAATAGAAGGTGGGAAATTGTGAACAGCACTGGTTATGACAGCAATTGCATGTTGTCCTTCACAATTCTGATGTAGGATGTGCTGTCTAGAGGAGCTGACAGTTTGTGAGCTAGTTGAACCACAGGAGATGCTTCTCATGTTCACATTCTGAGGAGTGCTGTAGTTGCCTCTATTTTATAAATTTGCTTTCTTGCTATGAAAGATTTCCACAAAAAAAAAACCTGTCAGTGACAAGGAAATTCAGAATTGCATTAAGTGCAGGGAGCAATGGTCTGGGGTGTAGGGAGGTGTAAATTTTGACTGTATGGGTTCTGGCCATTGATTTTGTCTTAATTCAGATTTGAAACTTTTAACTTTTTTTGTATTTTCAAATGAAAACAGACAAAATTTGTAGAAAGTTATCTTAAGTATTAATTTGCTCTGAGCCATGCAAGTCTCTTTGGTAAGTTCATAATTAGGCAGGATTTTTTTTTTTTTTAATGGGTATTCTTGTCTCTCAGGTATAGAACAGCTCCATAACTGGTAAATCTGTATTCATGTTTTAGGGTTTTTAAAGGCATATTATCTACACAATTCACTGGAATGGCTTCTTTGAAGGCTGGATGGTTCTCCAATGTAATTAGGTATTTAGTACGCCTTGTATCCACTGTTGGGATAGGGGAAAAAGAGAAAAACACAGCCCTACCAAAAAAAACCCCAAACTACTACAATAATAACAAAGAATACTCTTATTCCATTTTTGCAGGTTGGGGTTTTAGTTTTGTTGGTTGTTTTTTTGGGTTTGTTTTTTTTTTTGTTCATTTGTGTTTTTTTTAACTTGTATCATATACCTTTTTCTCAGATAAGAAGCCTGTATAATCAAGTGCTGCCCAAACTGGAAAATTAATTCTATTTGGCAGGTTTTTTAATTGTGGAAGTACCCAAGATTTGCTGGGAATATATATTGGGTTTTTATACCTGCATTTAATCAGAGGACACTTCTGTGAACTGTAGAGAGGAAAACAAAAAAGAGATAACGTCTCATTTTTATGTGTGAGAGACGGAAAGAATTAAAAATGGACCAAAGAAATGAAACAAAATCATTTTTTGGCCAGAAGTAAATTTCTGGAATTATTATTAAGTTCCAAGAGATGAACATGTGTAATGTAAATAGTGGCTGCTGTATCTGATGCATTTCATACAACCTGTGGTGACAGGGATCATGCACACTGGATACACAGTGTGAAAGTATCAGTGTGTTATATTTTTCACATTGGCTTAGCTAAATATGTGACTAAAAGAAGTATTAAGAGGAACCAAGTGGGACTGAAAAGCACTGGGGTTTGTTCTCCCACTCGTGGCGTTACATTATAACGGGCCAAGGTAGTTCATGCATCCTTTGCCACAGTCTTTAATAGTAAGACCAGTTGTTCTCTAGGTGCCTGTCTCCCTGAGCTGAAAGACAGGGATGAGGAGCAGGGTGAAATACTTACAATCTAAGGGGAAATGCTTAGCAACCTGCTGCACCACTTAAACACAAGTCTCTGAGGTCACTTGGGATTTACCCAAAGGTATTGAGGGAGGTGGTGGATGTGCTTGCTGAGCTACATTCAACCATTTACCAGCAGTCCTGGCTAACCAGGGAGCTTCCAGATGACTGGAGGTTGGCAAATGTGACACTGTCCTACAGGAAGGGTAGGAAGGAGAATCTGGGGAGCTACAGGTCTGACCTTGGTGCCAGGAAATATATTATGAAGCAGATCATCCTGAGTGCCATCACATGGCACATACAAGGTAACTAGATGATCAGGCCTGGTCAGCATGGGATTATGAAAGGCAGGTCCTGCTTGACTAACCTGGTCTCCTATGAGAAAGTGACCTGCTTAGTGGATGGAAGAAAGGCTGTGCATGCTGTGCCTTTAACACCTTTTTCTTACAGTGTTGTCCTGGTAAAACTGGCTGCTCGTGGCTTAAGTGGGCATATGTTTTGGGGGAAAAAAAATGACTGTGTGGCTGGACCCAGAGGGTGATGGTAAATTGTCCCAGTTTGGGGCCACGAGCATACCCAGGACTGAAGGACAGAAATAACTCTTACCCCTTTCCAGGAATAAGAATGAGGATACTGCGCACTGATTGGAAGTTTAAAGAGAAATTCTGTTTACATGGCACAATGTCCACCTGGCGACTGGTGACAAGTGGTGTTCCTCAGGAGTCAGTGCTGGGACCAGTGCTCTTTAACATCTTTGTCAGTGATATGGACAGAGGAATTGAGTGCACCCTCAGCAAGTTTGCAGATGACACCAAGCTGTGTGGCACAGTTGACTTGCTGGAGGGCAGGGATGCCATCCAGAGGGACCTGGACAGGCTGGAGAGGTGGGCCCAGGCCAACCTCATGACGTTTAACAAGGCCAAGTGTAAGGTCCTGCACCTGGGTCGGTGCAATCCCAGGCACAGATACAGGCTGGATGGTGAATGGCTGAGAGCAGCCCTGAGGAAAAGGACCTGGGGGTCTGGGTCGACGAGAAGCTCAACATGAGCCGGCAGTGTGCACATGCAGCCCAGACAGCAACCCTGTGCTGGGCTGCATCAAGAGCAGTGTGGCCAGCAGGGCAAGGGAGGGGATTCTCCCCCTTTACTCTGCTCTCCTCAGACCCCACCTGGAGTACTGTGTGCAGTTCTGGAGCCCCCAGCACAAGAAGGACATGGAACTGCTGGAGCCAGTCCAGAGGAGAGCCACGAAGATGCTCAGAGGGCTGCAGCAGCTCTGCTATGAGGACAGGCTGAGAGAGTTGGGGCTCTTCAGCCTGGAGAAGAGAAGGCTTCGAGGAGACCTTAGAGTGGCTTTCCAGTATCTGAAGGGAGCCTACAGGAAGGCTGGGGAGGGACTATTGACAAGGTCTGGTAATGTCAGGACGAGGGGGAATGGGTTTAAGCTGGAAGAGGGGAGATTTAGACTGGATGTTAGGAGGAAGTTCTTTACAGTGAGGGTGGTAAGACACTGGAACAGGTTGCCCAGGGAGGTTGTGGATGCTTCCTCCCTGGAGGCGTTTAAGGCCAGGCTGGATGAGGCCTTGAGCAACCTGCTCTAGTGGGAGGTGTCCCTGCCTATGGCAGGGGGTTGGAGCTGGATGATCCTTGAGGTCCCTTCCAACCTAAACCATTCTATGATTCTATAAGTACAAAAACCTTTTAAGTCCAAACTGGCCTTCTAGAATCCTCCACCCCTTCCACCCTTAGTTGGCCTGAGGTTAGGCCGAAACTGCCACACACACCCTCACTCCAGCTGGGGCCTAGAAGGCCTCAGTGGCTCAATTCCCTGCCAGCCATCTCCCCCACGAACCACGAGATAAGAGCCTGCACTGTTCCAAAAAAGAACCGAAGGGAAGGAAGGCAGGGAAGAGAAGAGGGAGAGATTAGTCAGACACTATCTTACACACATACCTCCAAACTTCTTCTGGCAAATAAGTTACTCATCTGTATATCATGGGATAAGAAAATGGACACACAGAGGAGTGATTGGCATTGGAATGGGCTGCCCAGGAAGGTGGTGGAGTCATCGTGTCTGGGAGTTTTTAAGAAGAGACTGGATGTGACACTTGGTGCCAGGGTGTTTGGGGATAGGTTGGACTTGATCTCAAAGGTCTTTTCCGGCCTGATTAATTCTGTGATCCTGTGATGAGCTTTCACTCTGCAACTGAAGACAGAAGTACAATGTTACAACATCCTGGGATGAGCAGGTCCATTCCCCTGGGATGGGCATCCGTCCCTTTGGTTTTGTTTAAGGGGGACCAAGGATCACTCAAACTACCACATGAATAGAGTTAAAACCAGTTGGCAGCTGGTCCCAAGTGATTTTACACAGGCTTCAGCACAGGGGCCTGTTCTCTTTAGTATCTTTATCAATTATCTGGACAAGGAAATTGTGTGCACCCTGTGTAAGTCTGTAGATGACACCAAGGAGTGTGGATCTGCTTCAGGGTAGGAAGGCTTTACAGAGCTGGATTGATGGGTTGAGGCCGATTAAGTTCACCAAGGCCAAGTGCTGGATCCTGCACTTGGGTGGCAACCCCATGCAATGCTTGGCAGCAAGAGTTGCTGCAAGATGTCCTGAATGAAAAAGACCTGGGAGTGCTGGTTGACAGCTGGCCGAGTATGAGCTGTGCCCAGGTGGCCAAGAAGGCCAATGACGTCCTGGCCTCTGTATCAGAAATTGTGTGACAGGCAGGACTAGGGAGGTGGTTGGGATTGTCCCCCTGTATTTGGCAGTGTTGAGGCTGCTCCTTGGATATTGTGTCAGTTTTGGGCCCCTCACTACAAGAACGATATGGAAGCACTGGAGCAGGACAACAAAGTTGGTGAAGTGTCAAGACCACAAGTATTATGAGAAGCAGCAGAGAAAACTGGGATTGTTTAGCATGGAGAAGAGGGGGGACCTTATAATTCTTTTCAACTATGTGAAAGGAAGGTGTAGCAAGGGTGTTGGTATCTTCTCCCAAGTAACAGGTGATAGGACAAGAGAAAACAACCTGTCTTACACCAGAGGATGTTTAGATTGGATATGAGGTTAAACTCATTCACTGAAAGAATTCTCAATCTCTGGAACAAGCTACATGGGGAAGTGGTAGAGTCACCATCCCTGGAGGTATTTAAGAGACCATGTAAACGAGGTCATTTGGCAATGCTGGGTTAACAATTGGACATGATGATCTTTAAAGGTCTTTTCCAATCAAAATGGTTCTGTGATTCTATGAAGAGTAATTACGAGTGTTATGAATCCTAGTAGCATCTGAGCAAGTGTTTGATAAAGCATTGTAAAGGATCAAAATCCCCAAGGCACATTTCCTAAGAATTCAATTTTAGAGAGCATGCAGGAAACAGTACTATGAAAGAGACTTTCAGGGAGAATTGTATTTGCCAGTCATCCCGGTTTTGTTTTCTCAAGTGATGAAAAAGAGTTGGTGAAAGAACTGTCTCCTCATAATCTCAAGTCTGCTGCATGTAGTTTTAATACTCTGCAGAACATTCTTCACATTTTATCTGCCCCAGTTTGGGTGGTAGAATTTCCAGCACTTTTCTCCTTCTCTTGTCCTGGTGTTTGTAACAGTTACAACTTGTGTTTCTGTTTTCCTTTGTACAACCATAGCCAGTTCTGTGGCTTACAATCAGTTCAACTAGAAGCACTCTTAGCACACTAAAGACTCTTAGTTTTTAAACTTTTCAGGTTTTCTCAACGTGTGTCATATTCTATTTATTCTCCTTAATGAAAACTCTGGGTGAATGGGTTCTTAATTGCCTATCTCTCAAGGGATATAGGAATTGTTGTAGATGTGGTTAGTAACTGAAGTTACTCTTAGGTACAGCTGACCAAAACCCAGCCTTTAGATGGGGAAAAATAATTCTTTTTCCTGCCAACCCGTGAAGATCTGCAAAAATATGTTTAGATTGCCTGTGAATCAAAAATGTTTTAGGCACAGAGGTTATCATATAGTTGAGTGGAGGGTTCAGGGATAATAGGTTATTACACTTCATTATGTTAAAATACACCACAGTTAAAAGAAAGTCCATTTGAACTACCAAGTAATTTCTCCAGAGTGTTTATAAAGTAAATATCCTTAACCTACTGACTTGTTGTTCTCATTGTACAGTGAGTCTCTGCTTTCACACCTGTACACTATAGCCGTAAATTGTAGTAGTCAAAGAACTTCTGGGTTTTTTTTTTCTCTTTGTAGAGCCACTTAGTTTTACAAGACAAGGTGATGTATTTCTGACCCATAACACAATTTAGTAAAACTGTGTTAGTTACCCTTAGTATATTATATTTGCTGCAGGACTAGAAGAGAACAAATTTGATAAAAAAAAAACCAAACCAACCCAAACAGTCTGAAATGGTAATATGTAATCTTGTAATGCAACAGCAAATAAAGTAAATAACCAATTTTTAGCACTGGCAAAAATTTAGGCCTTGAGCCTGCATTGAGATTTGTCTTTAGGACATGAAATAATTGGAAGAGAGGGTGGGCTATTAGATGCAGAACACCTGATGTAGTCAAGAATGGTCTTGCAGTATAGTTAGAAGACTAATTGAATAGGTTAAAATATAGCTTCCCTTCATCATACAGTTGCTGCCCACTCGGCTCAGCTAGTGACTGTGAATGCTTCTGTCACCATTTTAATTCAAAGTGAGGCAAGCCCATTTTAATCACCAGTGGAGCAGCTGGTACCAGCTTCTGTCAGGAGGAGGATGCTGGTCATTTTTGAAATTGTATTCCAGGTCTTTCTTTAATGGGAAAATAAATTTTAGAGTTCAGGGAACAGGACACCAAAACCAATTGGGAAAATAATGTGGGTTTTGTCAAATAATTCCCTGTCCTGTGCCATTCGGTGTGTATTAAAGATGCTTAGCTTTTGTATGAGAAAAGCTTTGTGTCTCTGAAAGTTGTCCCAAGTACTGGTGCAGTCAGGAATTGGGAAGGTAGAGAGCCTGCTGCATCCTGGCCTGGTACTTAGCAAGCAATAACAGCATTCCCATTTAGCTGTAGTCCAAATGCTGTGCCTCTGTATCTTTCTTTTAAAGAATCAATGTAGATTGACTTGAGTTCAGGAGAAGATTTTGTCAGTCAGCTTCCAAGTAGTGAACATTGAGGCCAGTCCCTTGTTTGTGGAGCTGACAGTACAAAAGTGAGTGTTTGACATGCGGCTTGTTCAGTAGATGGGGATAGAGGCTGTTGAGATTTTTCAGAGATCAGGCTGTAAATGAAGTTGTTCTGTTGGGTCACTCATCTGATTTACACACAAGCTGTTTCTATTGAAGCACCTGGGGCCTTTTGTTCATGCTTGTGAATAAGCTTCTTTCAGTCACCAACAGTAATTTAGTGCCTCTGCTTCCTTCAATAGGTAAAAGGCAAGTAAAGGAATGACATTTTCTCCCAAACTGTGTGCAGCTTCACACTTATTTTTTTTAAGATGGGTAACAACTGTATCAGTAATATAAATTTTATTATATACTGGAGCAGGTTCAGAAGTTATCTAGGGCGTTGGCAATCTTTTAGCATATACTTCCTAATTCTGTAGTAATACTAAGCAATGGGAGTGCATTGGTGAGTAATGATATCCTCTGTAGGTACAGAGAACTCTGCAGAATATACCTCCAGTGTTTTCTTTTGTTATTGCAGCAATTTTAGAGGAAGACATTTCATTACCTTGTAAGTGCCTTAGCACAATGGAGTGCCCTACCTGCAGCTTGTGGCTCTGATTTGAGCCACAGCCTTGCACGTTTTGAGGCACCATAAGCTGCCTTTCCCACTAACAGAGTGGCCCTCATTTTTCATTTTTTATTTTCCCAGAGATGGGAAAGCTTGAAAAGAGGGCATAAATGATTGGGACAACATAAAACCCAACCAACCAACCAAAACCAGACAACAACAACAAAAAAGCCACACCTCTTTTGTTATGAATCTTAGAATGGTTAATGCTGACCAGCTGATGCTTACCTGATGAATATGCCTGCATCCTCAGAGATACCATGTTGTAGTTAATCTCCCTGATTGCTGTCATATTCTTGGAGAGTAATAAACAACTTTGATTTCAGCAAGTGTACTATTAAATTGGTGATATACCTAACCATAGATGTCTACTTCATATATATATATATATATATTTTTACATTTTTTTAAAGGCTGATTGTCACAACACACAACAGCTTTTAATATTTGCAGTGATGCCTACTGCATTACAAAGCAAAGATAGTTGACATTCAGAAGGTTTTTGTATGTGGGAATGCTTGTTTTTGGGAAAGTTTGGGTGGCAGACAAGGAAGCATGGTTCAGATTTTGGTTGGTTGTTGAAATACTATGGCTGGATTTATTTATGTTTTTTGTCTTCAGGAGAGACATTATCTACAAATTGTGTAATACCGTGAAGTTCTTGAGTTTCAGTGTCTTTTGTAAAGTCTAGAGTTGCTTTTTTAAAGAAGCAAATCCAAAACCACAACAAAAACAAGATGAGGAGTGTATTTGAAGGTATCATCAAGTCCCGATAATGACATTTGTTTAGGTTGTTCCCCATCGTTTTTTTTAATACTGTTTCTCAACAGCAATGTAAATTGCAACAAAGTATGGCAAAGAACGTGATGATAGACAGGGTTAATCTCTCTGTTGCTGGCTGCATAGTACCAGATTACAGATTATGGATGTTGGTGATCACCTTTCTACACATTCAAGGATGGGTTATGCTGCTTTTACATACTAATTTAGTGCAACATTGTGGAGAGGAGGGTTTTCTAGCCCTCTGGAAGAAACAGTGGCTTAAAAGGCAGCTGTTGTTTCATACCCATTCCAGCTGCCCTTTCCACTCAGATTTCCTCCCGTCTACTC
This sequence comes from Tricholaema leucomelas, assembly GCA_013400475.1. Taxonomy (NCBI): domain Eukaryota; kingdom Metazoa; phylum Chordata; class Aves; order Piciformes; family Lybiidae; genus Tricholaema lacrymosa; species Tricholaema leucomelas. The sequence continues at coordinate 124,776 of WAAF01001364.1, forward strand.
TTTGAGAAAAACAGGGAAAGGGTGTGCAAAAAGAAAGTGAGAGTTTGAAGTCTCTAGCATCTAATCTGTCATATCCTACAGTTCTCATAGCTATCTGCCAATGTAAAATATACTTGCTTTTTCCTGACTTGCCAGTAATTAGACAAATACAGCAGTGCTTATGACATTGGAAGCTATGTGGCTGGTATAAAAGCAATTGCCATCATAATATATCCCTAAATTTAATAGTAGTGGTGTAAAATGAACAAACAACTCTGTATTTCAGATGCTAATGGCTTTAACTATCAGAATGGTTAGAATTCTCCTTGATTGGCTGCTTTGGCTCCATTTTTGTATTTGTATTTGGAAGAACAGAATGGGTTTTTTATAACAATTCTTTTATTAATAACAAGGCAAGCAGAAACATGGAACTCTTACAAAATGTCACCAAGTTCCTACTCACCTTGGATTGCAGTTTTTTTCTTTCAACCCCTTTATCAACAAAAAACCATGAACCTTTTCTTTCCTTGCCTGTGTTATACCTGAAGTTATTGTTTCCTTTTCTGCTTCCCTTGCAAAAATGGCTTGCTTTGTGTTGTGCCTGGAGTGTGGCTGTGCATGGACAACAGGTCTCATGATTTGGAAAGAAACTTTTTTTGTTAACTGGAAAAAATGTCACATTGGTGTATTGATCAAAATTTTACTTTCCTGATACATAGTGCCTTTTTCTTGCTACTATGACACCTCTAAAGCTTCTCTCAAAGAAAGACTCAGCAGCAGTTAGTGTTCTCTTAAAAAGTCTCGGTTAAGGCCAGGTGCAGTTGTTTGATGCCACTTGGCTAAGCCTTGAAAGTTCCTGTAATCTGTGCCATCCTGTCTCATACAGTCCCATCTCATAGTTGTCCTTTCTCTGCAGTGCTCTATGCCCAGATCTCTGTGGCTGGGCTGCTCCAGCCTGGCGGACAGCATGCCCTCGCTGCGATGCCTGTATAACCCAGGGACTGGCGCACTCCCAGCTTTCCAGGTACTTTCTGTCTCTCCCCACTCCTTCTTTTCTTTCCATCTTTGTATGTGTACATTGCCTTCTTTACTCTCTTGCTTTACCTTTGTTTATTCTGCTTCATACAGTAAGCTTCTCCTACATCATTCAGATCTCTGATATTTAAACTCATCTTATGCAGATTCAGGGCTGTTCAGTGCTGGGGTATTTCCATTGCCTCAATATTATGCAATTATTTTGTCTGAATTGGCTTGGCACCATCATCTTTTCTGTTGGCTTTTAATTGTGTCAAAAATACACCACCTAATTATATTTGGCAAATGGGATCCATCACACAGTCTCCAATCTGGCTATTCACGCCGTGATTTCCTTCCTATCTTAAGTTTTCTGTATGCCACTTGGAGGACTGAGAGGGTGGGTTCATTGCCATGGTGATATCTGATGCCAGCATTTGTTTGCTTCAGGTTTGTTAGCAGTAGTCTGGACATTTTGACTACAGAAAATTACTGTACAAGCAAACTCTCAAAAGGCAAATAAAGGAAAACTGTTATTTTTCTTTGGTCTCAGAATTTGGTAGATTCAGGCTTTTCTCCACCATGAAACAGTGTGATGCTGAACAGGTTTGTTCAGATGCTTTGTGTGACCAGTGAATCTCAAAATGCAGACCCTCTTCTGGGGGTGGAGTAAGGTGGCTAATGAATAAGCATCTAATAACCTAGACAAGGCTTTCAAGGTTATTGTGAACATTCAACAGTAACGTATGGATATAAACATAATCTAGGCAGCAGAGAAGTTATGTTCATGTTGGATACTTGATCTCTGAGATGATGATGTGTGAACTGCAGTGACTGAGGGACCTTAGGAGTATCTCTATAGGGAGCATGTTTATTGGAGCTTGTGGTAGCAGGAACGTTTACTTCAAGGTCTATGCTGCTGGATTATGCTACTGCTGACGTAACCTGTAGCAGAATTTTTTTTGCCAGCATCTTGAAAAACAAGGTATAAGGGATAAGACAGAATATTTCTGAAATTTTCAGTTGTGTGAAGGTTTATTATCTGCCTCTAGAGGACAGCATGTGAAGAGTTATTTTGAATTTGACTTCTCTCTTCCAGGGCTAGGAGAGTACTGTGCAAATAAGCCTCTCCTAAGCCTGAGAGGATTAAGTGTCTTACATCATTTTGCTGCAACTCTTTTTGCTAACCTAGCAGTAACACTGATGGACTCTGGAAGGTGTCCTGCCAGATCTCCTTTGCTGAAGCAAGCTTCTAGTGGTGCTTTCTGTGGGGTAGGGAGAGATGACTTTTTATTAGTCTAAGGGGGCTCTGGAGACCACAGGCAGAGTTCAGGTTCTACTTCTAATCCTGATTTGCACAATTTGACTAAATCAGATGGGCCTCAGTTTTGGGCTTTATACTGTTGAATAAAATCTTAGGTCTCTTTAAAGCTGAAGTTTTAGAGAACCTGATCAGGATACGGAAAGCAGTGAACTCAGATTGGGACTCCTTTCTTTCTACTTGAATGATTTTTAATTTCTCAGAATAAGCATATATTACAAAGGGGAAGGTGAATTAGCCCCTTTTAGCTAAAGATGTTCTTGCTGTTGATTGATGTGAACAAGTTCCCTGCTGATGCAGTGCACTGATACTTGGGGTGAAATGAGTCAGCTGCACAACCACTCACTGTGCCTTCTTGGGAGAGTAGTAGGTCTTCTACATTTGAATTCCTACAGATTTTGAGAGACATTTGCATACATATGTAGTGACTGTGGGAATTGGGGAAGTCTGCCCTACTATCTACTCTTCACAGTACTCCCTGACTGCTGTGTTGAGGTACACTTTCTGCAGCAGCAAGTCATCCATGTTTCAGTCCGTGTCTTACAATAGGCTTGGATTCCCATTAACTTGCATGGTTTGAAGAAAACTCCAATCTGAGGTGTGACTTCTGCATTTTCCAGTGCAGAAGTCTACATGGAAGTGATCTGGAGCCTGCCTGAATCCGTGATACCGCAATATTTCATCGTTCTTTAATGCTTTTTTTCCCTGGTATCGAATCTTCAGGAAAGCATTAAAGACTTTCATGTAGAGCAGCAATTTTTCTCATATTTTCTTTTTTCTGTAGCAAGCTTGAAGTAACTGGAGAAGCATATCAATGTTCTTTGCTTGTGGCAAAAGAGAAGATGCCATCTGGAAGGCTACTTAGTCACTGCTGAATTTGTCTAGTTATTTACATGCTTACCTTCAGATGCTCAGACAGAAATGTGGGAAGAGACTCTTTGAATAGCTCAGTTAAAGATCTCCTGACTCCTCATGGGATACATTGGCAGATAGTCAATTTAGAGATGATTCTGTTAATATGTCAGAGAACTCCATTTTTCTTCTTTGTGTGTTTTTATTATTGGAGACACATGTGAAAACAGGATCTTCTGGTTCCTCAGCTCTGCTTGGCAGTTCTCCTACAGTGGGAAAGGTTTTAAGGCTAAATCCGTGATTGGGGGAAGAAAAACCCAGAAACAGTTCTTTATAACATCTTTTATCTTAAAGGGCTTTGCAACTGACAGTCTGTTGTGTAACTGAATTTCATAGAAATCATGGTTGGAAGGTGGCAGTAAATTGGAACTTTGAAACACAAAGCACTGTGTGAGTGGTTCAAAGAGAATATTTTAACAAGAGAAAAAGGCTAGCCATTCAATTTTCAGTGTGTTGGATGCCAAATTTTACTGTACTGTTGTTCTGCAAAGCATCTGAAAGCTAGGTTACATGTAGATTCTCTTAATATTTTTTTTTTTTTAACACAGAATATATTATTTTTTCCTAGAAATCTGTGCTCTGGAAGTTTCCAGATGTACCAACAGGTGTCTGTTTTCATGACACTTTTCATTTGAAGATAATTGTTTTTCCTTTTAAAATATATTCCATGCATGCTCACAAGACTCTTTATGTAGCCTTTAATAGTTGCATTTATTTGAAAATTCTAATTTACAACTGTGCCCATCAAGTATGCCAAGGAGATGATTATATTAATCCTTCCGTGTTATCAGAAAACCATAGTATTTCCTTGAATTTATTTCTGTAAACTACTGCATAAATTATGGAGACTTAAGCAGGATAATCACAGAGAACAGCCCTGCTCTTCCTTTTTACCCAACTGACATCACAAATATCAGTTCCAACTTAGATTGTAAACTTTTGGGACAAGAGTTATGCTTTTGCATCTATGTCTGGATCCTGGACACCAGTGAAAATGCAGAGTTGTCAGCTTCATTTTGTTAAATTTGAAACTATTTCTCCAACAGGCTCCAATAGTCAGGGAGGAGGATTAGCTTTTGGTGGAGGTAGCAGCATCTTGTTGAATACAGAAGTGTCTTTTGGAATGCCAGAAATTCACATCTTTCTTTACCTGAAGTGAAGATACTGATTGTAACAAAAACCCCAGAACAAAAAAAAACACCCTGTTCATCAGGGTTTATGAGATGAAGGGGACTACATTCTGCTTGGTTTTGCATAAGCAAGGTGTGTCTTCTTTGTTCTTGGCAGAAAGGTCTCTTCTGGTTGAGGGAAGCATGTTGTGTACTGTGTAGGCAAATTGAGGTAAAGTGGTGCACCATGTGCAGCATGGACATGATGTACATTACTGCTTTCCTTAGGCTGAGATCACTTACAGAAGAAGGTGAGATAATAAAAGATTTAAATGGTCTGTAGTGAAGGAAGCCTGTTGGATCCATGAGAAAGAGACTAGTAATATCAAATTATTTCTACATCTGCTTTTTCTAATGTTTGTATCTTTGTGTTAGGAAGTGTTTGTTAAAGAAGCATTGTCAGCAGATTGTTAGAAACAGCCTCTGTAAACTTCATTCAGCCTGTTCATGCATTTTTTGCTTTAAAAGTCGACATTTTATTGCTGAGAAATAGTGTGAATGTAAATAGTAGTGCATCATGTATGGTTATACAGGAGGTTAAAGCTAAAGTCTTGGTGTGGGCAAAGTGTGCCTGCTCCTGCTCAGAAACACATTTGTGAGAAGTGCATTTGAAGGAAATTGTTTGGCTTTGCAGCCAACGTTCACTGGTGTGTGTAGTTCTGTCTCTAATTGGGAGAGAGATGGGGTATACAGGCAGCAGACTCCATCAACGTGGAGACATGGCTCCACCAAAGCCTGCTTTGTATTCCCGCCTTGTGCTCTCCCAGTGGCCGTGTGAAATCTGCCCACGGGGTGTTTACAGTGTGCCTCTAAAATGGAATCATAATTTTGGTGACTAATAGCCAGAGCATGTGGCTCCAGCACCCCCCCCGGGTGGCGGCAGGCTCTCCCCTGGTTATGAATGTAGTTAGGTGGCCCCCAACTGTTTACAAGACAGCAGAGGTGAGATCTTTGATTGACAAGTCAGAAATGCATTAGATCATTCCCTCTGCCAGTCTCTGGTTCATGCTGTTAAAAATGTCAGCCTCTCCAAGTTTGAATGGCAGCCCGAGGGCCTCAGAAGCTTTTTGTTTTCTGAGATGGAAACACAAATTGGATGTGTGCCTGAGCGCTTCATCCTGGGCTGTAATTTCATCTTTTAGCTAAGAACCACAAGGTACATGAGCAAAGCACCCTGTAAACAATAATACTGGGGAAAAAAATAAACAAGGTCGTGTTTCTGGTACGTTGATCCACTGGTGTCCTGACCTCTATCACATTGAACATCTCCACTCTGATTGCTGTTCCCTTTGGCATTACAATGAGAGGAGAGAGACTGACATGGGAGGCAAAGATTTAAAGTTGCAGTGTTGTTGCACATTCCTTGTATTGGCTATGAAATATTGAACTGCCACAATGTGACACCTCTTTTTTTAAAGCAAAGTTTCTTGTTGGAGATGTTCGGCAGTAGTTTATCTTGTTTCTCCTCATCTTACCACCTGGCAGCAGCAATTACAAGGCATGGGAGGGGATACAAGAAGAGAAGAAATGAAACCAAATTAATTGAAGAGTTTTTAACCTTGAATATAGTCCTCATCTGCATTTCAGGCTTTGTGGAGATTCACTGGAGGGAGGACCAACAGGGTTATCCTAGCTGGGGATTTTTTTTAATCAGTGTTTAGAGTTTATCCCCTATTAAATCTGATGGCTTTGTCTATCTGCTGGCATAACCTGTGCTCTTACTCACAATGCTGGGAAGCCAACCAAACTCTTGAGACCTTACCGTCCAAGTTGTGCTGTGAGAGCTCAGCTCATGAGTAATAGCAATAATGAGAGGCTGCCCTCCTTTCTGGTGGCAGAAAAGGCCTTCACAGATAAGCAGAGACTTTTGCTTTTCTTTGGTAGTAATTGCAATTCAGTAATTGGAAATGGGCATTTGTTCTGCATCTGTGTTGATTGTCAGAAGTTGCACGTGCGTTTGTTAGTTCTGCAGTCTGAATATGAAGAAGTGTGGCAGTATCAGTGACTGAGAAATACCACTCCAGTATGTCCAGCATGATGATGAATGTAAACTGCACGGTAACTAAAAGTCCTGTCCTCCTTCAAGCCTCCGCATTAATAGTCTCATTACTATGTGATGCACTCTTGCTGGTAAGGAGAGGGCAAGGTCTTTAGCACACCCGCATCAGTTTGGCTGATTAGTTAATAAAAAAAAACCAAAACAACCACAAAACAAAAGGAAACAAAACTCCTCCGAGTTTTCACTCCCCCCGGTTAGAAACTGTAAAGGTGTGTAAAGCCGTGGCGACAAGTGGCACAGGCTCAGAAAGCAGACAGGTATTTTGAAAGCTAGCTTCAGCTCCTCAGGACCGCCAACATCTGCTCGGAGGTGTCGCGGAGCTGCACAAGGCGCTAATTGAATTACTCTTTTCTGGAGTTGCAGGCTGTGCTAATTGAATTAGAATCAAGCTCTGCGTGTGCGCACACACTGCGCATGGCTCGGGGAGGGGAGCGGGCCTGGAGGGGTCTGGCCGTCCCCTGGACTGGGCTGGGCTGGGGCTGCTCTGCGCCGTGCCGGGCTACTCTGCGCTGGGCTGCGCTGCCCTCTGACGGCCCCGGCCGGTACTGCAGGGCGGAGAGAGGCCGCAGCCGCAGCTCCCACCGAGCCGTCCCCGTGGGCCCGCAACATGTCAGGATAGGGAACGAAACCGCTACTTCCTGTTTTTCTGTATGTAGTGGGTTAAATAACGTTTTAGCGACTTTCCTATGATCTTCTAGGGTCTAATCGTAATCCTTCTTGCTTTGTACGAAGAAAGGAGGCACTGAGTGTACCCCACGGCAGCTCCCTCACAACAGCTGCAGGTGTTTCCCACTCTGCTGTAAATCACTGGCATCGGTTATCATGTTGAATTTGGTGACTCCATGGGCAAGTGCTTCAGAGGCAGTGAGTTGGACAAGGTCAAGTTTATCTATTTCTGCAGAACAGGCAGAGAGCTAATACCACATTAAATAGTCATTTTAATTTGGTGGGTTTAATATGGAAGTTTGCCACAAATTTGGAGATGCTGTGAAGTACCTTATCATCCGTAATTTAAGCCACTGTTAGTCAGAATTCAGGGCCTCTTGGGAAATGTAAGATGCAGAGGTAGTTCAGAATAACTTTAAAGGCATACACATATAGGGAAAACAAAATTAAGTACTTGTTTTAAGTCCAGTATTTGTGTGACCGCATGCAAATTGCAGAAGTACAAACCCAAACACTCAAAGTATGCCCTTCCTGTTCTTAAAATTTGTAGCTTAAAGAGGTACTGACTTCGCTGCACTGTAAGATGGATTTCTTTTTATTTCTTCTGGGTTTTTTTTTTGCTTGTTGCTACTTACACAGTGCACAAAAATAGTTAGATACTCTCTTTTCTGTGTTCTTCTGTAGATAACCAGATGACTCAGTTTTCTGTAAAATTTCTGCTGAAGTTTGGTACATCATTCTCATAAACCATATCCAAGATAAGATGGTACTTATTTTGCTTCAGTGGTTGTTCTTAAGATTTTGTTACTTTATAAACAAAAATAATTTATTGGAATGCTCTGGCAACTGGATAAAAGTAAACTATACTTGTTGAGGTAATACAAATAATGTTCTGTGATGTGCTTGCTTCTTTTTTTACTGTGTCTGTATGCTTGCCCTGTACCTGGTGATGTTAAACAGCTCTTCTAATTATCAGTGAGAATTAGCTGCTGCTGCACACAGGCCTTTTGAATTTTCAGTTTCATTGAAATTTATTTAACCTGCTGCTCCCCAAAATGGAAAGCAGATTTTTTTAAAAAACATATGAAATATTTTTTGTTGCTTTTGGAGAATTCCCAAATACATTTATTCATTAAATTAGTTTTGATTTTATTTACATTTGTAGTTGTTTAACAATTATACACACGCATACGCACACATAACTGCTAAGAAATGTAAACATTAAGTCAAGTTTTCAGCCTTCTTGGTTCTCTTTCCAAGTAGTTATGTAGGCTTCATAGTAGCCATTGCTAAGGAAATATCTAAGTAACTCATTGGTCACAACAAATGTTTATTTGGGGGTTGTGTTTAGTTCTCAAATGATTGCCAGTACGATTTTGTAGCATTATGGATTTTTTTAAGCTTTGTCTGTATAGAGCAAGATCAACCAGCTGCCTTTTGTCTACTTTCAACAAAAATCCATGTGATTTATTCTCTCAAGATTCGACTGTATACCCAGCAAACAAAGGAAGCAACTCTTCATTCAGCCAATAAAGCTGCATATGTTTTTACTCTTTCAGGAATATGTCTTGCTCTTCCATCCCATCTTCAGAGTAATAAACTGTGCAGCATCCTTTGATATAGGTAATAACATTTGACCTTGCAACAGATTATGTTCCCCTGTTGAAATGAAGACAACTAACATGTGGATGGTTTAGGTTGTTCTTAATTTTAAAAATAAATTTTAAAATATTGGTGTGCAGCATAAGACACCTACATACAGTGCCTTCTTTTGGTAAAAGTCAGAAGTGAAGATGGTTGGGTTAGAGGGATTAGGGTTGTCACCATTAAAGTGATGTGGGACTGAGTTTAGTGTGACCTTAATCTGTAAGTAGGAAAGAATCCATTCCATCCAGTGTATAAAGTGCTTTTAAAAACCATCTATTTCTAGAACCTAAATTGTCCTGGGACCAGCTCTTGATATAAAAATTCATAGAAACCTGTTTTTCTGAGTGTGGTAACTTCTTGCCATAGTGCTGTAGTGTTAGAATTCACATTGGCCAGGTTGTTCTGTAAATTAAACAGTGACAGCTTCCCTCGGGGGAACAGCCAATGTATTTATGATGATGTGCTGATTACACAAAATACACTGCAAGCAGAAAACAGCTGCAGAGAACAAACCTCTTAAAAGAATACAATTACAAATAGCACCCTCAGTATTTCTAGTGGTGAGAGTAAAATACAGCATGCTAATGCAGTCTTCCAGTTTGCTTCCAAAGAAGAAAAGAGGTCTGCAAAGAAGAGGCTGAAATATGGTTGGATGCACATGCAGTGCTGATACAGAGTGGCCTATCATCCCTTTCTAAAGGTGAAGCGCAAGAACATACCTTAGGCCTGCTTTTTAGCTGTTCTTGTTTCTTAAATATGTTGTGGCTGCAACTCCAGCAGCACTGGCCAGTGGGTCACTGGGGCTCTCTGGCTCTCGCTGGTGGTGAGTGCCTTCTGTCCTGGTTAAAAATTGAAATGTGATGAGATGACAAATAATTTGTGGTGCTGCTCTGACTGTTATGAAACAGATTGTAGGAAATGTTACAGAAACAACAACAAAAAAAAATCCCTGATTTAAAGCTGATTTTTCTTCTGTTGCTAATTGCTCACTTTGAGGGAACTTTTAGAAATAAATGTCAATTGTTGTGTTTTCCTAGGCTGCAGCATTTCATTTTTTAAAGATCTCTGATTTGTGTGTGTAAAGCAGGCTCTCACGCAGGCCAGTTTAGGATAGGACAATAAAACTTGAATCAGAATGTTACTGGGAAGATAGCAGAGGGGTGGGAGTATGCCCACAGACTCAGGACACCAACAGACCTTGGAAAGTCCTTTGAACCTGGAAACAAAAACTGTAATTGTTTTGTGTATTGTGGCAGCATGCAAGAGAGAAGTTGCATTAAGGACTGCTGTTGGTGGGGTTTTGTGAGACCTTGTTGAAAATTGGGAGAATGTGGCAGTGGCAACTCCCACAGCTGCTATTGTCTCACTTTGGAGGGCTCCAAAAAATCTCTAGAACTCCAAAGCACAATCTTTTTATGTCTGAGATGAGCTGTCACACTTCAGTCATTAAAATACAGCTTTTACTTTGGGCTGTGTCAAGTACTGAGAAAGCCCTTTCCATTTACTTCTTGAGAGGTAAGTATAAAGCTTTTTAAAGGTCTTGGATTCTTGTGTTTGGTGTCTTTTGTTATGTTCCAAGACCAGCATCAATACAACATGTTTCAAATACTGGGCAAGAAATCATCTACTTAAAGAAATGTTGCCCTTTCAGCTTAGAGATCTGTTTTTTAAAGCAGATGAAGTAACAACAGTGGCAGTCTAATTTGGAAGGACTTTAATTCACTTGCTTAAAAAGAAGAATTGGGCTTTCCATCTATGGATTGCTGGCATGTCCTAATAGACGGTTATTCATCTGTCTGTATTTTCTTTAAATCGTTTTTTAGCCTCCCTGTGTTGTCCTGCTCTGCTGACATGTATCCCATGTGGCAAGAGGGAGTTTTGTATAATCACCCTGCTTTAATCAATAGAATAATTGATAAACCAGATAAGATTTAAACTGATTACCTCCCCGAGTAGAACTCCCTGAGGGCCTTGGACTCTCTTAATTTTGACATGTATGTTGTGTACCCCGTGGATGAAGTGCAGTTTGAATTATCTGTTTTTATTTGCTTAATGATGGGGAGGGTGTTAAAGTCAAATGTTTAATTAACCCAGCAATGGGCTGCGCTGTCACTTACACACACATCCAGCTGATTGAGATATCTCACCGAGAATACTGAATAGGAATGATAATGCGGCACTGAGATGGAAGATTGCTTTTTCAATCCATTTGCTGGGTCACTGCTTTGAATGTCTTATTGGATGAAAGGCATTCAGCCTGGAAGAAAAAAAAAAATCAGCATTTAAGTACATTTTGTTTTCCTGGCCCCTTCTCCACCAAGAAGTTAACTAAAACAGATATGTTGTAGGTTTAATAAGCCATTCGTGTTGGAGCAAAAAGCTGCAAATAGTGGATCTTGAGCTGTATAATTTCCTACACGAACAAAATGTTTGCTAGCCCCAAGGTATCTGAAGGTGAGATACTATATCTCTCCTTCTTTGGTTGCTTGACTACCCTCCCTCCCATTTGATGGGCTGCATAGGAGGTCCAACTCTTGTTCCTTACTCTGCAGAGTGGGATTTGTAGTAACATTTTGTAACTCCTTGGTCTAGTTCAAGAAAATGTCATTTTGGAGTTGGAATAATTTTGTAATAGCAGAAACTAATGTTGAACTTTTAAACTGAAATGTTGCAGGAGAGGCTGTTGTGTTGCCACATTCAAATTTGTTCTAGTCAAATCAGGAGGACCCAAGGGTTTGTTTCTTTGGCAGCAGCTTATAAAGGCAGCAATGCTTGCTAGCCAAATGTTGTTATATGCAGTGCTTAATCTGTGATTTTCCATACTTTTTGGGGAAGATTTTAAATTTTGCTTGATGTGATGAAAAGCTGAGACATGTTTGGACTTGCACTTAAAAAATCAGCCATGACCTTCAGCAGCATTGTATGGAAGGAAATGCAGCATGTATTGGAGGCTGACTAAATTTACTCAGTAGTCCAGTAGTGAATGACGCTTCCTGTAATAAGTGTAGCTTTGGAAGCTAGAAAAAGCACCAAAGCCTGCCTCTATGGAGAAACTGCTACTGTGAGACATGTTGGCGAGCTAGAGCTGTCAGCTGAACTGCTCCATGCTGACTCTGTAGGTGTTTTGGAACTGTTCTAGATTGAAAACCAAGTCACTTTGGCTGCAGGTTCATTTGCTTCACATTGTCTAAGGTATAAAGAATGTTTATGTTTCAGTGTGTTGTGAATTCATGTCAATTCAACACTGCAGTGAGATCACTGAGTAGCCATTTCAAGTGAGCTGCTTTCAGTATTGTGAGTAACTGTATTGTCAGTATTGTCAGTATTGTCAGTAACTGTACCTAAAGAAGATGGCATTGTGGGACACAGAATTTGGAATTTGTTCCCCCACGCTATCATTTTGACTTCGGGCAGATGTCTACTGCATACCTTCATTTTGTGTCTCCTTCTCTCTGTTCCTACAACAACAACAAAAAAGCTAAAAATAAGAAAAGCACAATACAGCAAAATTACAACAGTGTGGTTGAATTGGGTGTTTGGGAGTGAGAAAGTCTTGAGCTCTGAGGAAGAGAGGATATAATGAGAAGGGGAGATCTTTTTATGTGCTTGACAGGAAAGCTCAGAATTAGAGGTTTTTGGGGAAAAAAAAAAGCAAAATAGTAAGTGTAGGTGATGAGAAGGGAAGTGGTTTTACAGTGATACTTCTGAGACTGCTTTGGTCCTTTGAGGGAAGTAGATATAAAAAGTTAAAAAGTAATACTTTAAGAAGGACATGAAATCTGCAGCAAAACTGGCCAGTTTTACAGCCCAGTTCTCAGAGCACATGCAGCCTTTATGCAGATGAAACTGGGATAAATATTATACAAAGAAAGTTAATCTGTACCTAGAGAATTTTAATAAATAAAGTTCTAAAAAAAATTCTCCCCAGATCCACTTGTTCTTGCTAACTCTTGTTAGTACTAGAAATAGGTTTTTGACATCTTTTTTTTGGATGTTGGTTTATGTTCAGAGCCTATTAAAGCTGACCTTGTGCTCCCCCCCACCAAACGTAGGGTTAAACATCAAGAAAATATCTTATTGCAGCCTTCAAAAGCACTGACAAAAGCTGCAATTCATGGGTGTGGGAGGGAAGAATCCTGCAAATGAGAGTGTATAATTTCAAACTTTAGTAGTTTAACACCCTGGGAGGAGTATAGAAAGTGAGTTTTTGTAAAAGGAATGTAACAAAATGAAGGCAACAAAGAAGTGAGACCCAAATGTTGATTGATTCAATTCTTCTTTAAAAGGCTTCTGTAACATACCAAATCTGTCTTCCCAAAGTATGTGTGGCACAATTCTGCAGTCTGATGGAAAAGTTTAACCTTAGCTGAAGCTGTTTGGAGAAGAATTTGATCACACATTAAAAAGAGTGGAGAAATTAAGGTGGTCCTAAAGGCTAAAAAAGAAAGATTACTCTGTTGTTCAGTACAAGGAGCATATATGTAGGGTTAGTTGCCACTAAGACACAATCTAATGCGTAGCGATAATGTGATTCAGAACAAGCCTTGTCACTAGTCTTACATAAGTAGCTTGGTTGGATATTTGGAAATATACCCATATTGTGTGTATCATAAGGTTAATTGGATGTTTTCATCTGTGCTTTTTAGGAATATGTGGTTTCTGTTCCTTATAAAGATGTAGATAGCTTTGAAGTGCTATAAAATCTTGGAGTACAAGATGTACACTATAAAAACCATGCATAGAAAGTGCTGGCTATAAAAGCATATGTATACTTGTGTAGGTGCTGGTCAATTTGTGCTGTTAAGGAAAAGAAGTTCTGAAACAGACCTGATTGTGAGAAAAATACAAGTCATAAAATTCAGCTAGAGGTCTTTGAGGCTTCTGAAGCTCTAACCTTGTGATGAGGAATAGGGAAGTTGAACTGCCTAATGCAGATGTCTGTGAGTTACAAAAATAACCAGATGTCCTGATTAGCAGAAGCAAATGTTCTTCCCTTAATCCACGTGAAATTATATGCAAAGGCTCTCCGGATGTAATGCTTGTGTAAATAAGGCACCAACAAACATTGGAATAGAAAGGGCCATTGGCCAACTAGCTTGCAAGGCTTGAAAGCTTGAATATTAAAAACGAATTTACCACTGCTGACTCTCTTAAATTCACAAACCAGAAATGTTAAACAGGGCTGCTTCCCAGGGAATGGGGAAAGACTGTTCTCATTAGCCATATTTTCTCTCTCTCTTTCTCTGTCTCTCTCGCTCTCATTTGAGAAATGTGTATGAAGTGAAGCTAGCTTTTTAGAATTTCCCTAAATTGCTTGTTCTCAGCATCTGAATTTCTGTTTATTTTTTAACTACAACTGGATTTGTGGTCTTCAAAATGGGTCTGTTCACCGTCTCTGACATTTATGCTGGGTTTTGGTATTTTAACATTAAACTGAATTTACTGTTCTAGTAATACTCCTCGTACCTTTAAATTACCCTTTATAAGCAAGCAATAATTAAGTTAACTTGATAAAATAACTCATTGTCATGAAGTTCCATTATCAAGTCTCATTGCTTTTGAAGTTTGTTTCTAATTATTGGTTTGAATGAAAAATTAGGAAAAAATCTGAAGGATGCATTCTATAGATGTAACAATCACAATCTTTTTCTGGTTTTCAACAGCAGGAGAGGTTGCTGAAACTTTCATGATTATAGGCAGCAATAATATGGATTCAGACCAAACTCATACTTGTGTGAACATCGGTATGTGTGTCTGTTTGAGGGAGCAATGTTGTATTTTTCCATTTTTGCTGCTGTCAGAGCTTCAGTTTTAAGAATTTAGGTTATTAAGTTGGTACTTGAGCTGCTTGGGCATGCATTTGAACTTGGTTTCTTTGGGCAGCACATAAAAGTTCAGGGTGGGGTTCTAGAAGTCCTTATTATGGGGAGTTTATAAATATATTGGAGGAAGAAAGTCCCAGATTCTGTGCAACTAACGAGGTAATATATAAACATGATACAGGTATATACTAGACTGCAAAGCAGGCGCTGAACTGGAAGGCCAGGTTAGCTTCCTGCCTTTCCTTTTGAGATATCAGTCACTACAAGGCAGGCTGCACTTTCTCTGCCTTCTCCCTCTGTCATTCTGATGCTTAGCCATAAACCCCTTACAAAAGTACCATTTAACTTTAAACTTGTAAGAACTGGGAAACTTGTCTGTGCCTTCATTCCGGGCTGAAGTCACCCCCTTGTGCCTACGCATTGCAATTTATGGTGTTCTCTAAAAAGATCTAATCTCGGTGAATGTTCGGAGCAGCAAATGCCAAGGAGGAATGGGGTCTGATACTTATCTCTGCATTTTCATTGCTGTGGATCTCCCTGTGTGTTACAACTGTCATTTTTGTTTTATCTACCAAACAAGCAGAGAATTGCCTTCAAACTTGCAGCTTTCATACCATTTTCCCCTCAAAGAACATTACTGATATTAACCTTTTATATGTTGTGACTAGCCAAATAAATATGAATTTGAATATTTTGGGCCTTGTGATAGGAGAAAAAAGAGAAGCTATCATTAAATGTTTTTAGTGGATGTTAGACCCATTTTTTTTAAAACAGTAATAGTACTTTCAGGCTGACATTGGCTATGCCAGGATTCATCCTAGCACTGTTTGAAATGGCTGAGATATTTATAAACTGACAGACAACATTTATAAAATCAAGATGCTGACAGTCCCTTAACGGTAACAATGGGCTTGGACTCATCTATCACTTACAAAGGTTATTGGAAAGGGAACGTAAGCCTTATGTGTGCCTCTGGTCTTAGATTGGCACTTATTTCCACACATCTCTCTTTCTCTCCTCCCTACATCCCCTTCCACTTCTCAGTCCACTCTGGCTGACATGGGCATCAGGCAATTGCAGCTGATTTCTCCCATGATTCCTTGTCCTGCTTTCTGCAAGAAATTGGTGCAAAATAGAAGACCACAAACTTAGTAGCAACGTTTCCTATCTCCCAAATCTCCCCTTTCTAGACAGGAGAGACATCCTGACTGCTGGCAGACTGCTGGCTTGAACTGGGAAAGAATAACAGAGTGCAGTGACTGACAGGCTTAACCTGGGGCTGGGCAGCAGTCAGATGGGCCTTCTGCTTCCTTTCCCTTCATATAGCACCAGTCTGCAGGCAGAATGCTGATGTACCTACTTTATTCAGTGGCTTCGTCTTGAATTGAAACAGTACCCCTCTGTCCTTGGTTGGGAGGACCAAGTACAGTGTAGGGACACTTCCAAGAAATGTGAAAGAGGATTTTCAAGCTCTGATAAAATGCTGTGTTCACTCAATGCACCTGGGAGCTTAAGGATCAGGTCGTATCAACAGTTTGCAGTGGAAAAGGGGAAATGCACTGTTTGACTGGTGTGTGCTAAAGCATCTGTTTTAATGTGGCAACAGAAGTACCGAGGCAGCTATGTTTGGCATTCAGTTTGCCCTTGAAGCATTTACTGTACCGTAACTGTTTGGACACCGTGTTCCCACTGTATTATTTGCTTAGAGACCTGAAATGCCCAAGTAGATTTCCTACATGTGGTTGGATCTGCTGATACCACTAAAAACACACCCTGCTCAGGCTTCTGTTCCAGCTGATGTGTACGCATGCAGTGGCTAGAGTGAGACTTGATTGGCTTGAGGGGGTCTATTTATCAGGGAACTCGATTAAAATACAGACTGCACATGACATCAAATTTGTAATCATTTTTCCACAGCAAGCAGGCATTTTCTGTATTGGATGCAGGTGTTTAAAGCAATAGTGTGTTTTAAGGGCCAGTGCAGCACAAATTCTGGCCTTTGGGACAATGACAAGTGTTTTGCCTGCATAAACAATATATTATTTTTTCGTACCCCCACCCCCGCTCCCCCCGAGGTCTGCACACACCTAGTTTCCCTCAAGCTCATCATCTCTGTCAGGTTAATCAATAGGCACCGTATGGCAGAGGGTCAGTAATCAGTGTCATCGTGCCTTTAAATCGTGTTGAAAATTTGCTTAAAGCCTGGGCCAATTAACATCGAGATGATGAATGGATGGCTAGATGGGAAGAGCCTGGCGCTCAGGGGCTTTGTGAGAAGGAGATGCTCAGCTGTTGAGCAGCAGACACCAGCGAATAAAATCAGCCATTCATGTGAGCTCAGTCCACCCACTCTTAATGATAATGTCAATCTAGCAAAATATATACACATTGGAGTTGTCATGAGTTCATAAATCAAAGGAGTTTGTCAAAGGCATTCAGATTAACGAGGCAGCAGCAATAACAAGTCAAATTTGCATAGAGAATTGCCCGAATCTCAGTAAATTATGATCCTGTTTTTCATTTGATTATTTGCTAATGTCTCAAGAGGGAGAATGATTATATTAGCATGCAAAATCTACTCCAGAAGTAGAAATCTGAGGTATAGCAGACCAGCACACGATGACAATTAATCAGTTTCTGCATACTAGCATAAATGCACAAGGCCCAGAAATGAACTCCTTTTTTTATTATTATTTCTCCTTGCTACTGATCCAAATGTTTCAGCTTGACAGAGACTTTATATTGCTTTAACAGTGTTCTGAATTGTGCCTGCAGGCAAGACATAGTTATGCAGCTATAACCAACCTATCCATCTGCCAACCAGATTGGAATTCTCCTATCCAAGGCTTCCATTAACCCCCACTGACAGCTCCAAACAGGATTAAGAATTTGAAAGCATAAAAAATAGTTGTGCTTTTCACATAGATGCATGCTTCTCCNGTCTGTACTCTTTTATAATTAGTGCAGGGTAGAACAGCACCAAAGAAAGCCTCCCCCACTTGGCAGGGCTTTGATTTCCACCATGACGAGCAAGGCGGTACTAAAGGTTGCTCTGCCCAATTGGTAGTCCCTGGGAGTGCCTTTCTCTGTGTATTATATCACACTCTCAGCAGTGTTTTGCTGGGCTGTGTACACAAAATACACATGTCACCTCCCATCAAACACTTCAGTCTTGGGATTTCATACATGTTGTAGCATGTTGTGCTTAGTGGCAGAGGAGGCTTCATGGGGAGAGCTAAATAGTAATGATTTTGTAGTGGTCTTTAAGACAACCTGCCATGGAGTTACATTCTGTTAATTACAGGCTGAAGTTTTAAATGCAAATCAGATTTAAAAGGATCTCATTACAGGCAGGAGCCATTTTAGGGAAACTGAGCTATGGAGGGCAGAGCCTCTTTCCAGGAATCTCCTGCTAGAGAGAAATGTTGAAGGTTACAAGAACTATGAGCTTGGGTTTCCTGCCTTCTCTTCCCAGTGCTTCCACTGTCATTGTGTGACCTTGGGCAAAGAAAAAAAATGTACCTGCCAGTGGAAAGGTGGGGGGCAGGGAGGCTGTATTTACCTTACCAAGATTGATAAGTTTGTGCTTTGGAGACTTCAGCACTCCTCAGCTTACATTGCTTGTGGTTTGGTCAAAAGGAGAGACCCCTGCATGCAAGCCCAAAAGCTTTTGGCTAGCTTGGCTTTAGTTTATGAAGGAAACGTTGCCTGTGGGATTTAAAAGTTTTACCTAATGGAGGTTATGGCTTTTCAGCTTTCTGTACGTGCTGGTGTTTTTCACATCTTTCACCCTAACAAATTCCATCGTTCCTCTGCGATGTATCGAGTATAGTCAGTGCAGATCTTAAATATTCCCAGCGAGTACACCCAACTGACCGTCTGGATACCAAATGCTTCTTTCCAGGTCTGTGCCTGAGGTGCGTCTCAGTAACCACGAGAGGGTGCTCCGAGCAGCTTCTCCCTTTGTCTGCCGCTCTTACGGCCGAGAGCATCGGTGAAGTCCTGCTGAAGCAAACCTTATTCTGACCTCGCACGTGTTTCTCCCTCCTCCCACCTTGTTCAGCAGGGAGAAATATATAGATGTACCGCTTCAGTCGATTACATTGTGCTCTTCCCATGGCCATGGCTAAGTGTTGGCATATCAAATGAAATTCACTTCCACGCAGCTACAGTTTGTCCTGAAACGCGCAGGGTCTTATACCTGTGCCTGGATTGATGGGTTTCCTATTCCTGAGAAATGAGCGGGAGTTCTAAACATCTGTGCTTTTTCTTCAGCGTAATGCTTTCCAGTCATTCAGTCTTCACCAAGCGGAACTTACTTGCCGACAAAAGTGCACGAGCAGCGCTCCTCTTTAATAGTCTGCTATCGGAGCTGCTGTGTTGGTTGCTGTAGAATGGTGAGACGCCAAGCTGTGAACCACCATATGCACTTGGCAGTCTTTGTCTGGTCTTTGTTCAGCCAACCTCTTAGCCTTGCCACCTATAAAGATAATGAATGCAAAATGGTCCTCTGCTTGCTCTTAAAATTCGATGCTCAGCTTAAAGAAGAAGTAGATAACTTGATGCTCTTGCAGTAACTAGGAATTTCAAAATAAGGGCTGCCGGTTCACCAGCAGCACTGATATTCCTGCTTTTGGATGCTTTTTTGAGGGAGGATCCCTAATGGCTTTGAAAGATGAGAATGCAAGATTTTGCTGTTGTAGAAAGGGGAAATTGTTTTAGCAGTTGTAGGAGAGAGAATAGGTGCTGAGAAAAAGCATCCAAAAATGGTAAACAACCCCCTCATCCCCACGCAACAAAATGCATTTCCTTGAAATGTGTAGTAACTCACTTCTGATTTGTTTGTCTCTCACTTGAATGAATCACTTACTAAACTGAATTTCATGAGGAGAAAAGAGCAGCTTTTGATGTCTGACCTTCTTTTTTTTGGAGATGCATGATTCTAGTTTGTATGTTTTTATGATCACAGTGCTTTCTAAACTGGATGTAATCTAATAACTTGGTCCTTGCTGAGACCTCACACGAAAACTTTCAAAAGCTGGCCTCTTACAGCGATTAATCAGCCTGTTTAGGATTGATTTCCATTTTAAAACCCTGGTTTCAGCATCCCAGATGTCATGGTGCCTTGCAGGTTTTATATGTGTATGTTTAAATAAAAAAGCATCCAAAAATCACTAGTTGGTCTGCAAGCTTTGATTTACACAGAATACTTCTGACTGGTTTGTGACATCCCTGTGTGTGTGGGTTGGGATTTTTGGTTTTTTTGGTTTTTTTTTTTTTTGTTTGTTGTTTTTTTTGTTGTTGTTGTTGTTGTTTTGTGTTCCACTCACTGTCCCCCTATCTGCAATTCCTCAGCAAACAGCCTCTACTCCAGCCCTATGTCCTGGCTGTGCTTTTTCTTCCCCTTCACCAGACCAGCAAACCTGAGCTGCCTAGATGAAGCCTGATCACGCAGCACTGCAGTGGGCACACAAGCACACTGCTCTTCTGATGGCTTCCTGCAGCCTGCTTGCTTTCTGCTAGTCTTGCTCTGCCATGCTGGCTGTTCACAGGGCCCAGCTTCTCCTTTGCCAACAGATGCCACTTCTGTCTCCTGAGGTGTTGGGCTGGAAGCTGGCTGGCTCTGTGAGAAGCCAGACAGAGCAGTGCTCTGTGAAGGAAAGGTTATTCGGGGGGGAGGGGACAGGTACAGAACGCAAACTTCTGCATTAAAATACACTCTTCTGAGCTTGTTTGCAAGTAAGGGGAAAAGACTATTCCTGGCAGTGCTCTCCCTAAGCTTTTTTTCTGTATCTCTTTAAAACCTGTTTAGTTGCTCGCTACCCAATGCGTGGGAACATGGCCTAAGGCTATGAATACTGCAATGATCAAACTGATTTTCGATGTGTGTGTGGGATTCCCCCAAAGCTGGCTGTCATTACTGTGTCAAGGCAGTGGCTGAACCCGTGCAGAGCTGATGACTTCAACAGTGCAAACAGGATTCCCACCACATACCCATCAGCCTGTGCATGTCTCGAGATAAACTATAGCCTGTCTGCTCCAAAGCAATAATAATTGGTTTTAATCATGAGGTTAACAAGACAAGAGAGTCATGGTGGTCTTTCTTATGCTGGAAAGGGCCTTGTATTTTCCTCTTGTCTACTTTCTCTTGTCTTACTGATGTTTTTTGTCTTACATTTTTTTGGAGGTGGCAGCTTAGGTTTTGGAGCATCAGTCTTGGAAATAGTACATGTACGTAAAGTCAAGAAGCAGGAATGAACAACATTGTCATAATACCATACCCTGCTTACACCATTTTTTGTTGTTACTGTTTTAAAAGGATCTCCTGACAACCTCTCACCAGAATTTAGGTTTATTGTCATTTTGCTGTGATTTTTGGCAACCAAGCAAACTCAGTGCAATTAGTGTTTTTTAGGCAGATTAAAAGCACAGGGGCACAGAGAACAACAGTTACACCCATTAATAACCTTTTGTTATCAACAGGTTCCGATGTTGAGCAGCACTGGCGTTGCCACGCTGATCCAGCCACCATTTAATCTTTTAAAACTGGTCGTTATTGACAGTTTCAGATTAAATCCCTAAAGTGCAGACTTCTTTGGTAGAAACCTGCACAGTGGTGCATTGTTGTGTTGAGGAGGAGAAATTTCTCTGCCAGTGCAAGCTGTTTGGCTTTAAAGAACAAGTTATCCTCTGGTATATGTATGTGTAGAATATTAGAGTCTGTGTAGTACAGATATTCTGCTTCCTTTTTCCTTGCAGAGCAATATTAGGGATAAGACCTGAATTAAAGCTTACTTTCTTTCACAGAATTCCTCTGAGAGAGAAGATTGTAATAACGATGAGCCCCCTAGGAAGATCATTCCTGAGAAGAATTCACTTAGACAGGTATGTGATCACTCTCTTTAAAAATGCAATAAAACTTTCTAGCTATTTGAATCCTTAAATGCTTCTGGAAGTTGAAGTCTGACTTGTGCTTATGGAAATTCTGTTCTCCTTTGAAGTCTCAACAAGTTATGTTGTACTCTGAAAAATCAGGCACAGATTTAGCTTTCAGGAGAGTTTGATGCTCTCTGAAGAAATCTAGACTTTTGTACAACACAATCAGCTGCGACTTGCCACTTACGCATTTCTCTATTTGGTGTTCATCAAGACCTCTTCAGGATTCTTTTTTGGTAGTCACACCTGGTTTTGCCTTGCTTCAAATCAGGAGTCTTGAGTCTTAAGCTTTGTATTGCCTTTGAAGATAGATTTTAATGGAGGTGATGTCCAGGCTAATAATCTGAAAAATGACCTGTTGTTTCTTCTATGCTCATATGAATCAATGGGTAGAAAGAGTGGTCTGATAAGATATCATCTCTTAGCCTTTTGTATATGGTAAAGAAAATTTCTTACCATTTTAGGATAATTTTATTTTTTTAAATCCCTGTGTTCAAAAAAGGGAGCCTGGCTTGTGATTTCTGGGGAATTTAAGTTTGATTTAGTGACTTAGATCCTTTTTCAGCTTACTTTTTCTCACCACTGCAACCTTCAGGCAGTAGAAGCAAAAATATGTCTGTCCCTCAGCTGCCCAAGGTTGTTGCCTGGAGTATCAGAGTAAAACTACTGATGAACGTGACTTAAGTGAATACCCCGAGCCACTTATTGCAACAGCTGAGGAACTGGCATGTTGCCTCCTGCATCTCAGCCACAGGAGCAGCAGTCTCAGGCAGAGGAATAAGGTGGTACTGTACTGCCCCACTGCTTCTGTTTCTAAGAGAAGTGTAAGTCAGAACCGTAGAAAAGGAAGAAGCATGTTTTTGATGTAGTGTTTGTTTCAGAGTTGTTGGGTTTTGTTATTGTTGTTTGTGTTGTTTGGGTTTTGTTTGTTTCTTTTTTAAAAAAAATGTGTTAGAAGTGTTTGATTTTGTGGGAATGTCTTGAAGGACCACATGTGTCTAAGACAGGTCCATCTAACAGATGTAGCTCATGTAGGTTTTGGAGAGGAAGCATTATCCTAGGATAAGGAGCGAGTTCCCAGGTATTGCTGAGAAGGAAGAGCTTGTATAATTGATTAAATATGCCACATCAAACTTAAAATGGTTCTGGCATTTAGCAACACATGATGAGAACTGGAGGAAGAGGGCAGAGCTACTGAGTCCTTGCTGTGTATCACCAGGATAGCCAAAATGGTCCCCAGCACACTAGGAAACTCTTTTTTTCCTCTTAGAGCTATCTTATTGATAGCAAGCCCTGAGGTTCATCTTCTACAACTAAAATGTTTGTAGGAGGAGATGTTAAGTTGAAAGGAACACAAATTGCCTATTTCTTGTGCCTTCTTATCACACTGAATCTTTCCTCATGATTAAGAAGGAGATAAATAACTCATAAACAGTACTCAACAGGTCAGGAAGGTATTGGTTCTTGAGTTGGGTTTCCCTTCTGTTTTATTTCAATCTGCAGAAGTATTCTTCATGTCCAGAAAAAGCTTTCTTTCCCACAGGCTCACAATTCATCATCCCCAAGGTGACTAGATACCAAAAATAGATCTAATAACCAGTATATAACATTTGTTCATGTTGGAAATAATTCACGTGGACATTGTTCACATCGAATACGTTTAGCTGCATTTCAGGATGTTGCTGAGATGTCATATCAATCTCCATCTTTGTGTCTAGTTGACAGATACAGAACAAAGTCCTTGGTTATTCTGATTGCTGTCTGAGGCCTTTTGTGTTGAGAGGTGTTTGCGAACAAGTTCAAGATGCCGTTTTGGTCTTAAAACAAGCACCCTTTTGTCTAGATCATAGGAGGTAGCTGACCATGGTTTTGTGCATGTTGTAGAAGGTATTTTGGTTCTTCATGTGGGCATAAGTAAAGCTGAGCATTTTGGAATCTCAAATTGCTCCTCCTCTCTGTTAGGGATGGACAAATGGAGAGTTTTCCAACTTCAGTAGTAGAAATCAGACATGTGTAGAGCTGTGTGCCCATATACTCACAATGAGTAGAGTCATGCTTACTGGTAAGATGTGCATCTCCTGCAGAAAGGTGTGCAGGGTAGCTACCCATGTCTTACAACAGAAAGATCTGACCCTCAAATACTATCTAAGCAGTAGTACACAAAAAGTGCTTTCCACCTTAGTGGAAAGATGCTAATTTATTAAATACTGAGAGCACATTTTCTATTTTCTGTCTTTCCCTTAAGATGCCACTGTTAAAATTTTGTTATTGAGGAACATGGACCTGCCTGCACAGAGGAACTGAATGTGTGTATGTGGGTAGAAGAGGAGCCTCTTCACTTGAATGGTCTTTTCAGTGAAAGTGTCCACAAATTTTATCCTTCAGTTTTCTGAAGCTAACCAAAATGAGATGCATCAGCCCACTTTAGGGGAAGTATGATGCTTTGGTATTTTCAGCTGTTGAAAAGTTTAAGTAAAGGTGTATTACCTTTTCTTTCCTTGTTTGCAGTGCTAGTATGCAGCCATAAACGTTGTCTCAGGTGGACTTGTGGAACAGACATACCAGAAAATGGAGATAATAAGCAGGTGTGATGGCTACTTAAACATCTAGATTTGTAAGCAGTGGCTGAAGACAACCATTGCTCAGTGCTATGGACCTTCTTACTAGGAGATGTTGGATATACTGTTATACTATGGTATCGCAGCCTATGGCAAGGAGAAATATTGTTCTTCTGTTGATCAAAACGCGTTTTGGAGAAGGATGTCATCAGAAGTCTCAACAAGTGGAGCTGTGTCCTTGGTGTGCTGGATGTGGAAGGTGCTGTTAGGCACTTGTAGGTGCATAAGGGGCAGCAAGACAGAAGATATATTGAGATTAGCACTGGGAAAGGAAACAGATAAAGGTAATGAACTTGACACTGTTATCTGGAGCAGTAAAAAGATCTAATCTGTGACAGACTTTGAAGTAAGGATGTAAACATTCTGTTCTTGTTGAGTGCTTGATCTAGAAGAAGTTAAATTTTGAAAGGGTAAACTGAAAGTCGTAGTATGAAAACAGACTTCAGAAAAAACAATGACAAGTGGCAAAAGTTTTTGGCAACTTTATTTAAGCTAACAAACGAATTTTCACACTGCAAAGTTATAAATTAATTTTAATAGGCTGATCCAGATGGTCCATTTGGAAAATGGATAGCTTGATCTGTTGAAAATTAAACTAAATTTATCTCGCTCATACTTCAAACTGAAGTAAGCGTGAGAAGAGTGCCCATTAAGTCCAGCTCATACAGATGGACCGGCAGGTCACACATGGGACTAATCTGATTCATTTTAAAAATAAATGCATGAGTTATTGAATCAGGTTCCTGTTTCAAGCCCCGTGTGTGTGTGTGTGTGTGTGCGTGTGTGTGCCGCCCTTTCAAAGGGACTCGCAAATGCTTCAGTGCCTTTTTAACCTGTGTGTTTCCATTTTAATTCAACTTCCTTGCCAAAATACATAATTAGTTCTCAGTGCCTATCATTTAGCATTAGACCCAAACACTAGATTGATTAGGTCAGGCATTTGTTATTTTAAGGGCTATGTCTCCATTCTTCATTTATGAAGAACATGAACTCAATAGTCTTGGGGAGAGAGCCGGCCTTTAGAAATGGGGAAGGGGAAGCTCTCTGGGGGCCCCTCCAGCCTTTTAGCTTCTGGGTGTTTTTAACAGAGCCATGAATGCAGATTTGTAAATTTATTGCGGTGCCATCTGGTTTTTTTGCAGGAACCGTATTATTGTTGGCTCGTATCTGTCTATTGTGGTGGTCACTCCCCGGGAGCTTGCCCTCGTAGTCCTAGGGAAAGTGATGAATAGCGGAGGTCAACATGAATAGGTCACAGGGCAGCTGTCCAGGGCTGCCCTGAACTTGATTACCCCGCTGGTTTTTAAAGATGGGCACAATGCAGGTTGTTTAAAAGCCTCTCTTCTCTTTGGTGCAGCCATAATGAAGTGCCTTTTGCCGCTGTGGTTTGTCTGTGGGCGAAAGTGCCTTGTGGGGAAATGCTGGCAACAGCAAGGCAGCCACACCTTACCCCCTGCAAACCTGATGGTGGAATCTGCTGTCTTTCTGGGAGCTTACAGATGGAAGTCTAGGGGGAAAAAATCCCTGCCTGTTACCCCATCCAAGCAGGCCACTTAGCCTTTTCAAGAATTGTCCCTGTTACAGTTTTTGACACAGAATATTGCCTCAGTTCACTCTTGCAGATGTAAAATAATTCTGTAGACCCACATATGGCACCTTAAACCTGCTCTAGGCAGATTTCAGAGTTAGAATTCGCACAGTCTGATCTGAAGAGTTTAAGGTCAATACTCAAGCAAACTCTAAGAAGCAGAAAGTGGTTAAAGAAGGTAAAGCAAAGGAAAGACAAAAGTAGCAACTGTCAACCATTTGCTTCGAAGTGTTAGCCTCATCTCACTGCTTAGGGCTCCTTTCCAGGCATATTTCTCCTCTCCAAAAGTATTTCTGCCATGAAAAGTTGAAAACACCTTTTCAACTGATGAGGATGGCTACATGGTAGAGAGAGATTGAGAGTCTTTCAGCTTCCAGCCTCCTTTTCTCACTTCCTTCAGGGAAGATGCTGCAATTCAAATATGCCTTCTGTTGGAGAGCTGGCCAAGGCAGGACGTACCTGGTTTATGAAGTTATCCTGGTTGTCTCATTTTTTTATGCTGTTAATGCTTGCTAGTAAGGAGTTGCTGGTTGAAAAGCCTGGAATTGCTATATCCTTAGTACATCTTTACTCTTACTTTTAACCATATTCTGATTAATTTTTTTTTCTTTATTCTCAGAAAACAACAAAAAAAAAAATTCCATTTCTCTGTGACACTTAATGCATGTTAAAAAACTTGCCAAGGCAGGTTGTGTTGGAGTCTAGGTTACAATGGCAATGCTGCCTTGTGGAAGAAAGGCCACTGGGCTCTTTCAGCATTACTGCTAATAGGAATCTGTCACCCTGCCGCATTGCTGCATTCCTCTGTAATTGAGTAAATTGCAAGTGGTGTCTGCTCCCTCCTTACCCCCCCACCCCGCCTTTGTGTCCATGTCCACTTACCATCCGAAGAACGTGGGCAGTGATAAATAAAGCACTGAACAGGACTCTCAACTCTTTGAAAGCAGCATGTTGCCAGCCTCCCAGTTATATTTCTTTAAGTGTTTATGTTTTTCAGTATTCTTTCTCTTGTGTGGCTGGAACCCTGGGGATCCGAAGCCATGAGAGAGGCCAAGAAGCTAACAAAGTAGCTGTCCCCTTGTTAGCTTGTTCCTTTCTTCTTTAAAAAAACAAGATGAAAACCATCTGGCTCAGGGCCTTACATTTTCCTCCCCCATGCACCTCTATAGATGAAGAGTTTCACCTGCAGTGAGGGTTTACATTGATTAGGGAGGGAGCAGTAATTCAAGCCTCCATCCACTTCAGTGGTACTTTGCAGTCTTTAAAGGTGCTGACCCATTGAGTTAAACTGTCAAGGGAGGATAAAAAAGGAGCTTCATCCCGGGAGGTAACAGCTGCCAGGTTTTCAGCACCTTGCACGCTGCTGGAAAAATGTCACAAATTGTCAATAGAAAGAAAAATCACTTGGCTGCCATCTTCCCTTAATGACGAGCCTTATAAAATGAAAGATTTAAAGGTTTAAAAACCAGCACATAAGCTGTCAGGAAAAAGAAATCCTGAGGGGTTTCAAACAATGGGCCCAACAATATGTATCCCACAAGACTGCAAATAACGCATCCAAGATGGACTAACCGGGGCTGATTGGGATGACCATGGTTCTCTTTGCACAGTGGGATGGGAGGGAAGTGAAAGATGCAGCAGCACAGAAACTGAACACTACCATGCTTGTATTTAGAAAGAAAAAGAAGGAAAAGATGTGATTCCTAAGCCAGTGAACTGAGAGAAGACATACTGTATTTCTGCTCTTTTGAGGACAATTTGTTTTCAAGCAGCTACCAGATGGCTAAATACCACGACATTTCCTCTTTCTCTTCCCCCCCTCCCCTCCCCGCCTTCTTTTTTTCTTTAACAAGTGATCTAGTTCTCCTTGTGCTTTGTTTTTGTTTGTTTTAGTGCTTTTACGTTGCTGAACAACCCCGTGGTGTTTGGGCATTGTGGCATACTCTTTTTTGTTGTTGTTTCCCTCTTGTGCATTGATGAATGAGGGAAAAAAAAAAGATCTTCAGCTTTGATGTAATTTCAGATAACAGGCAGATTGGTATAAAGCTTTTTGTTTGTATTGTCTTGAGATTTTTTTTGTTTAGGGGCCTCTTTTTTGTTTTTTTTCCCCCCTCTGTTTGTTTTAGGTAAGTCATTTTAATTGTACTGAGTAATTAGAAGGTACACACAGCCAAGGGAGCTTTGTTATGGTAATTGCTCAAGAAAACCCACTCCCCAACTACCATTGCCATGTGTTGAGACACGTCTTCCCTCTAGTGGCAATATTAAGGACTCTGGCTTTCACAGTCGGCAAGGTGTAATTGCAATATGACAAACGGTGCTTTAGGGAAAATCCTGTAAACGATCTAGTTTTTTGTTTGGCTAGTCTTTATTTTTGTCTTAGGACTTTCCGTGGAGACTACCTTTCCCAAGGCTGGGCTAGGGAGAACAAAGATTTCATCTTAGGAAAATGATCACAGCGCATCCTGGGTAATGTCTTCCAGCTTGACTTAATTCTAGTTTGCTTTTTAATTACCTGTTTATAAAAACGTTTTTAAATTTGTTGAGATTACTTAATTCTTTCAGAAGAAGCACCTCATTTGAAATAAATAAATAAATTGCATTTATTTTAAATAGTCCATGTGAAAGACCTTTAAAGGGTAATTAATGCAAGTCTCTTAAGACTCTAAGATGAAAGCGATCTTCCCAAATCTGCTGGAGTGATTTGTTTATATAACTTCCCACTTCTGCTGAATCCTTCTGAGTCTAATAACTTTTTTTTTTTCCTGTTTGGCAATTTGTGCTTAGCTACAAAAGCCCTTGTTCAAGAAGAACAGTTTAATAATCTTTTCCCTGAAAATGACTTGAAGGGAGGGTATGAGTTTTGTCTTTTTGCTGTTTTTATTAGTGTTATCTTTCTCTGATAAATCATGTAATTATTAACTATTGGGGGGGGAAATCTTATTGAACTCCTGGGTTGCAGCTTCTATTAAAAAGTGGAGTTTTGTTCAGGGACTGGGGATTCTCCGAATAAATGGCCAAGGAAATGGATTTCAGCTGGTGGGAAAGCTGCACACACAGAGAGAGCTCTTTCTGGGGGTTGAGGCTTCAGGTTGCCATTCAGTGTTCATCCAGAGCTATGCTGACAAGGGTAGAAATGCTTATGTGTTTGTGTCAAAGAGCAGGATCACGCTTTCTTTAAAAAGAAAAATGTAACCAAAGATACTTAGAGAATGAGATGCGATACAGCTCTATCTTTAGTGAACCACAGTTTAGCATCTCTGTGGCATTTTAAGCCTTTGGCGTAGAATGAATACAGCTTTGTGATTCCCCTGCTTCTGACATGATTTGGTGCTCCCATATTTGTAGGGTGGAGTTTTTGTGCGTTTTTTTGTGTTTTGTTTGTTTGTTTTTTCATTAGAGCTTGTTGTGCTATAGGGCTGCTTAATGCTATTCTCAAACAGCTTTTGCAAGGTTAAAGGAATGCAGCTTGGTAACAAGTTTGTGTCATTTTAAATGTATACCTCCCAGTAAATAAGGAGAAGCCTTGCAATCAATCCCTTTTAGTGTGTTATATGTTTCACCTGACAACTAAACCCTCTATTGATTAGCCATTACTTTGTTAGATAATCTCATGTCATTGAAGCCACTGTAAAAATTAAACTCTTTAAAATGTTTTACCCTAGCAGCAGTGTGAAAATTGAAAACTTGTTCAGAATTACAGCCAGCTTCCACAAACAGGGTAGTTTTCAAGAAACTGGTTTTTGTTTGCATGCTTTATATGCAGTATAAAAGCATATTAAAGCACTCCAACATGAATCTATCTGCCCCTGGTGTTGAACCAGGCTACCATTTCAGACTGTTTTCCCTTGGTGAAGAAACTTCTTACCATAATGAAAGGAGAGAAGAAACTTGAACAGTTATGGTGCAAATTAGGTAAGATTCAAAAAAGGGTCAAGCTTTAAAGGTGAGCTTGAGAAACTTACTTTTCTTCGGCTTGGTTCTGGTTATGATTTTCTTGGTCTCTTCCAGGTTAGTCAGTGTTCCCATAAGCACTGGAATGAATGGGAGATGGTGTTCTGATGTTGCAGCATTGTGTGAGACACCATCAAATATTTCACCTAAAATGTAGGGTTCTGCATTATTGTTATTACATATGGTATTCATTCTGCTTTCATTTAGATCCGTTCCCTAGTAAGTGCTAGTGTACAAACACAGATATGACAATACCAGATGAAGTTAGATCTCCATGTCCAGCAGTAATCTTGTGTCTCACAGGAGCCAATGACTGCTGCCTACAGAGAAACGTTAGAAGGCAACCACATAGTCCTGCCTTCACTATATATTCTCTCAGTTTCTTATGGCTTGACTTCCTGAGTCAGATGTGGCTTCTTTGCAACTTTATCAATACATTTCCATTGAGACTTAGTAAGCTGAGTGGCATTACTTGTTTTGCCCCTGAGCTTTAAGGGAGAGCTAGACTTTTTTTTCCTGCATTTGTGCTTTTAAAAAAATAAAACATACTGTAGAGCATCCACATGAATCTTCTTTACCCTTTCTGTTCATCCACAAAACTAATAATGAATTCCTCTGTGAAACTATGAAAATAAGAGCAGGAGAACTTTGTAACTTTGCAAACATAATGAGCATTGAACTGAAGATCACTGTATGTTTTATTCTCAAATCTGCATTGTGAGGGGCACTTCTTTTAATATTTTTTTTTCCTTTGTTTGTTTTTCCCAACATGAAGAGACAAAGAGCTGCTGAAAGACTAAATGGGGGTCTGGTAATTTGGCATAGAATCATAGAATCATAGAATGGTTCAGGTTGGAAGGGACCTCAAGGATCATCCAGCTCCAACCCCCCGCCATAGGCAGGGACACCTCCCACTAGAGCAGGCTGCTCAAGGCCTCATCCAGCCTGGCTTTAAACACCTCCAGGGAGGAAGCATCCACAACCTCCCTGGGCAACCCGTTCCAGTGCCTTACCACCCTCACTGTAAAGAACTTCCTCCTAATGTACCTCCTGGCATGTACCTTTATGTAATAAAATGACTGTGTAGAGGTTGATTCTCACAGTAAAAGCATTTTCTTCTTTACTTTGTGGCTGAGAAGGTTGTGAAGGAGGAATTTAAGTGGTGTTGTCATGTTGTCAAAGAGCGGAGAGGGTAGTGATAGCATGGGAATGCCCAGGTCAGTCAGACCCAGTCTGCTCATCCACTCCTGACTCAGCACTGTCAGTGGATGGTGCTGTTCAATGAGAATAAATGGATCTGCCTGCTCTCTCTCCTCCATTCCTCTCCTGCTCCTGTATCATCTCCCACTGTTGCACTAGGGATGTCTGAGGGATATCTCTGCCAGTTACTCTATGGACCTGCTGCCCGGGAGTTTATTTAATCCCCTTTTTCACTGGCTGATGTTTCCCTCCTCTGTGTCTTAGAGCTGCAAACTTCAGAAGCTCACTGCTTGCTTCATTTTATCTGCTTCAAATTGCTCCTATAGTAGTTTCATCAAGTGTCACTATTCTTGATAATGTGTGATGTGATGAACAAAGTCATGCTGGAAGTTCAGTTCATGCTGTTGGTCCTGAAATACAATATATGGAGCAAAGTAACAAAACCTAGGCAATACATTGTAGGTTTTTTTGTATCCACATTGACTTGCAGACAACTTTTGGGCAGTGTCATAGCGAGCTTCCTGTCTTCTCAGAAAGTTCTAAGGGTTTTGATTTAGCATTTAGTATTTCACATTTGTATTTGGATTGTCTGCTCTTCCCCGTTTGTACATGTGAAAGGGTAACACAGGCTTTTAAAAAGCTGCCTTGCTACCAAGGTTTGTTCCTACCTGTCTTGATGAGAAAAAGACTGACAAGATCTGAGTTCAGTTCATGGTTCAGTTCACAGAGCCATAGGCTTCCTTATTGCTTTCAGTAAATGTTTTTGTGGCTGAGCTTTTAATCTGCAAAGCGGAGTTCATAGTAGCTTTCTTTGAGTCAGGGTTCCTCATGAAATTTGCAGTATGTAGCAGATAAATTGTGCTGAAATACTGCTCCTGGAATTAAATTGAAAATGAAAGAAATCACAGATTTATAAGAAGTGTTCAATTACACATTAAAATACTGAATCTTATCAATGCTTCATGGCTTTTCACCTTTGGAATCTGATTGAATTATACTAAAATGATGCTTATGAAATGGAGTTTGCATGGTATTGTCTGAACATCAGTGCAAGGCAGACATTGTCAACCTTCTGTCCACCAGTTGGGCTGCTACAACTAAGCCACAATTTATAATACTTTATGCCATTCTGATATTTCTTCCGAGGAGAAAGTTCTGTGCATACCAAAGTGATGGTTTTATGATGTTGGCAAATATTTGCAAGAGGCTAAAGTTGAGTCCATCAGACTTCTGTTTGCTTGTGATCTAATCCCACTTTGAAGCTCTTCTGCTGAAAGATGTACTCTGTTCATCTACATGACACTTTTAAAGGATTCCTTGTGTCTGGATTTTTCAATTTCTCCTCCTCAATCCAGAGTCAGAAATTGCTAGCTGGCTGCTGGTCACAGCAGATATCAATGTTATGACTTGTAAGGAGATCTACTGGACCCAGGATATTCTGCATTCCTGTCTGTCACTGGTTGTTTTCTGGTAAGAGAGCTCACTGAGAAATAAACCATGAACTGCTAAAGCTGTGAAGATAGGGCTTCTGCATTCTTTTTTGTCTCTGTTTCGTGGCAAACTTTAAAGGGGCTCTGTAATGAAGTAGGGTTGGAAGGACTGTGATTTACTGGATTTGCCCAAGAGGGGCTGTGCTTTCCTGGACCAGTATGAAACAGTATGCTGATTTCCCATGGTGGGTAGTAAGGAGTGTTTAACCAGAGGATCATAAGAACTTAGGTAAACAATGTTACAAACTGACTGTGGACGCTCAGTTCCCATCGGCTGCTGTTTACTGCGCTCCTGAGTTGGAGACTGTTAACGAGCACTGAGTTTGTGGACTTAAATCTTATCGCTCAGCCTAATCCTGTTTTAATCTCATTGCATTCTTGAGAGATCCTTTGCAACGTGTTCCCCTGCTAGTTTATGTGTTGCTGCTGACTACATCTTGTGCAGAGTCAAACCCCTGTCAGAGAGACAAAAAGGGGAGATCGTCTGTGCATGGTGTTGAGGGAATCTGGCTCTGATGACGTAGCTTTGGAGCAGACAGAAATGTTTAGAAGCCCTTAGTGTGCTAGTGTTGCCCACAGGTTTTGTAACCTATGGCAGGCTTGGGGTTGAATTAGTTTCAAATCAAACAAAAATCTGTATCAAGCCCAGAAAGAAGGCTCTTTAGAGATTGCCAGTGAATATTACAGGGAGAGACCTCACAGGCAGTTCACTGCCAATCCTTGTATGTCCTCACCTAAGGCAACGTTACAATTACCATGAACTTGGTATGTTTTACTTAGCACTCCTGGCAATGTCTTTGTAGCAAGTTTAATTTCATTCTCTTTCAACATGCTTCTTAAATTTTCTCTGTGTAACTGTTTGAGGTAGCAGCATCTTCTCTGTGGTCCACTTAACTGCTCTTGCAGCAAAGCAAGTTTGTGCTAGCTTTTGGGCACTTCTGCTTGGGAGCAGTTTTCTGTAAATGGCAACATGCGCTGGGGTGTTAATCCAGTACTGGAGCTCTTGGGTGCTACTATATTCCTATTAGTACTAGAAATTATGAACTTAATCAAGTAGTAATTAAAAATGTGTTGAAAGTGGCGGTGGGGGTAGTCTTCATTAGGAACTCTGAGTTCTTCAGGCATCTCAGTTTAAATGGATGAATCAACCAAAGTATAATTTTAAGCACATTTCATAAGTACTGCACATATACTGCCCTTAAAAAGGGAAGAGAGTGAGAGTAAGTTCTTCTGCAGTGCTCCAAAGTCTGCAATCCCAGCTGAGGATCTTCTGGGTAGGACAGTATGTAAGTTTAAAAATTCTACTTTAAAAGAAAAAGCTTTCCAGAATTGGAAAGATTTAAACAAGTGAGATGTGGTCCATTGTTAATAACCTTTATATTGGCCCATGTGTTTTAACCTGATAAAGACAGAGTATGTTTATTAGCATTACACATATACTGTGGTAACTACTGTGTTGAAATCACCTTGCTTTAGTTGTTCAGTTGTGTAGCATTGAGATCACAATAAAAGACCAACTGAGATCAGATATTGTTTCCCTTTTCAAAGGAAAATAATAAGAGGAAAACAGATTTTTTTTTCTTTGTGTTTCAGAACTATAAAATTGTGCATAGCTTCTCAGAGAATGAGCACGCCCTGAACACAGGCTTTTGCTGCAAACTACTTTATTTTGGTTTGAAATGTTTATACCTTAGGAAAAGGGAGATGCAGCAGAGTTGTTGTGGGTTCTTGTGCCAAAAATGTGGCGCCTGAAAGAAAATTGTGTTCTTCTGTTCATAACCGTTTTAATCTTTCTGCAGACCTACAACAGCTGTGCCAGACTGTGCTTAAACCAGGAAACAGTATGTCTAGGAAGCACTGCTATGAAGACTGAAAATTGCGTGGCCAAAGTAAGTAAGAGATTGACTTCAGGTTTGAGGGGTTTTTAGCAGATTGTTCGTTGTTAATCAAAGAAAAGTTCTTGTTAAAAATTACAGTTAGAAAAAATATTTAAACAGAAATCAAGTGAGTTTGGGTAGGCTTTTCTGCTCTTCAGTTTAGAGATTTCAGACTTACTGGTTTTCTGTTGGAAGTGTTTGAGTCCTGAGCTGTGTGGGATTGAAAGGTTCATTCTGCTATACAAGTAATAGGCTTTTCCAGTGGGATGATATATGCCTGCCATGTAATTAGCTCTGGCAACTTCAAATGGTAAATATCCAGATACTGCATGAGAGCTGTTTGTATCATGGTTCCCTTTCTTAGCTACCAGAAAGGAGGAGCAAAAAGAAATAACTTTAAATGAAAATGCAGTAAATGCTGTTTTTAAGACAAAGGGACAAGGGGGATGTGGTAGTCAGAATGGTTTAAAAAAAAAGGAACTTGTTAGGCTGTCAGAGAAAAGCTGTTCCTTGAGAGTTGTAGATGTGGTCAGAAAAGTGCTGTTGGCTGCCTTCTTTTCTTAAAATTCAGCATGACTAGAGTAAAACAGTATATGTGTAGGGCTGTTGGTGAATGGAAAACATTTGAACCACAATGCAACATGTATGGAAAGGCTGCAGGAAGGATGCGTTTAGCCTTGCGTGAGCTTCGTATTTCCACTGAAGGAAAGTTTAGAATGGGCATTCAGGACAGATGAGTGCATGCAACCATCTGTTAGCAAAGCCAGCTGGCATTTTGTAGCTCCTCTGTCACCACAAACCTGGCCACTCAAAAGTCTGTTTTCTCTTTCAGTTATTTACCCCCTGATCTTCTTGTAGTCCTTTTTTCTTTTCTTCCTTTCTTTTTTTCATACTTTGAATGGTTGTTAAAGGTGCTTTGTCCCTTCAGGTGCCACTTTTATGTTGACCTTTAAGATAATTTCCCAGGTAAAATTTTGCTGGGATTCCACTGGGGAGATTTGGATGTCCCATTTCTTTTGATTCTTGTCAGGGAATTTGCCATCATAAAGGTTTGTCATGATACGTGCAGGTGGCTTAGCGCATATATATGTAATGGCATGCCAGGTTACCTTCCACTGGAGAAGCGCTTCTGAGAGCACATATCAATCTTGGTACAAAGTTGTAATATTTAATACCCACACCTCCACTCTTAACTTAAGATGACTGGTTTGCACACTGCTTCTGAAGTCGCTTTATGATTCAAAGTAGGAGCAACTCTTTAGGCAAGGTGCCAGAGCAGCTCTTGACTGAGATATTTTACCATACAGCACTCTAACCAGAGTAAGCCCTTTCAACCTCATTAGCTTTTGTTTGACCTGATGATCTTATGAAGGAGAAAGAATGGATAAAGAGCTACAGCTAATTTAAGAGATGCCTTTTTTTCTAAATGAAGTGACATACCTTTAACATCCTAGTTCCCTTAAGCTACATTTTCAGTGGCCTCATGGTAAGAAATGTGGGTAGGGCTTAAGGCATGAACGGCAAGATCTGTTTCTTGTTACTGAGGATTAACTGGAACCATCACCTGGAGATGAAAAAGTGCATGTTTTTAAGTATGGTGTCTCTGTATGCTGTAGGACCATGTGCTATCACCTCATATGTGTACGTGATTGATACCCGCCTGAAGATGAGCCAGCAGTGTGCCCAGGTGGCCAAGAGAGCCAATGGCATCCTGGCCTGCATCAGGAATGGCGTGGCCAGCAGGAGCAGGGAGGTCATTCTGCCCCTGTACTCTGCACTGGTTAGACCACACCTTGAGTACTGTGTTCAGTTCTGGGCCCCCCAGTTTAGAAGGGACATCGAGATGCTTGAGCGTATCCAGAGAAGGGCGACGAGGCTGGTGAGAGGCCTCGAGCACAGCCCTACGAGGAAAGGCTGAGGGAGCTGGGATTGTTTAGCCTGGAG